>PITA01010389.1:41146-72318 GCA_004023965.1 Spilogale gracilis
GGCTGCACTGTTTTCTTTTCCCACCAGCCTTGTATGAGGGTTCCAGTTTCTCCACATGCTCGCCGACTCTTACTTACTTTTTTTTTTTTAGTTAACTGTAGCCATTGTGATGGGTGTGAAGTGGTATCTGTGGTTTTGATTGACATTTTCTCAGTGACCAGGGATGTTAATTGTTTTTTTTTCATGGGCTTCTTGGTCCTTTGTATATCTTCTCTGGAGAAATGTCTGTTCAAGTCACCTGTTCATGTTTTTAATTGGGTTGGGTCGTTTTTTGTTGTACTTTATGAGATAGGAATTTTTTTTATTTCTATTCACATACATACCCACACACCTCTTGGAGATACATCTCTCTCTCTCTCTCTCTCTCTCTCTTTCTCTCTCTTTTTCTCTCTCCTGGATACTGAAATCTTAGCACATACATGCTTTGTAGATATTTTTTCCCATCTGTGGCTTTTTTTTCAGTTTCTTTAATAATGTCCTTTGAGGCACAAAGTCTAGTTTTGGTAAAGCCCAATTTATCACTTTTTTCTTTTGTTAGTTGCTCATGTTTTCGGTGTCACATCTGAGTCCATTGCCAAATAAGAGGTCATGAAGACTTAACCCCCCCCCCCAGGTTATCATCTAATAGTTTTATACATCTAGTGCTTTATTGAGGTTGCTGATTCATTCTGAGTTCATATTTATATATTATGGGAGGGCAAGAATTGAGCTTCATTCCTTTGTTGGTGGATTTCTGGTCCCACCCCTGTTGGTGGAGAAGGTTGGTCTTCCCTCACTGAGTGGTCTTGGCACTCCAGTCGGCACCATTACTTTTACACGGTGAGTGAAGTGTTGGGTGTGGAAAGGTGCCTTGAAGAAAAGCTGGTTTAGGAGGACTTGAACACACATTGAACTAGTTATGTGCTGTCCCCAGGCTGGTAATTGTGCTGTTGGCTGTATGCCTGGTGTATATTATATGTTTTTGAGACTTACTTGAGAGAGAAGAGGAAAGGGGCAGACAGAGAAGGAAGAGAGACTCTCGAGCAGACTCCCTGCCGAGCACAGAGCCCACTGGGCTGCGTAGCTTGCTTGGCATGTTTTTTATTGAATGCCTCTGCTTTCCTGAAAATTTCTGTCATCCTCTTTGTCGTGTGCCTCGGGCTTTGCTCTGCCCTTGCCAGGGACTGTCCTGTTCAGGGCATACACAGTGCCAGTGGGCTGCCAGGCTAGCTGCGGCAGCTTTGATGGGGACTTTCAAGGGATTGGGAGGAATTTTGTCGGTTTTGGATGAGAGGCAAGGGGTGGGTATGGGAATCTTGCATTTAGTTTTAACACATCTGCTTTAGAGGACTTTGAAGATCCATCACAGTATAACTGAACTGTGTCCTGGCAACTGAGGACTTGGAACACGAGACAAGCAGTGATGTATGCAGACAGTGCACTGGCTGTGCTGTAAAGTTAGAAAATCACCACACGACCCTATGAGCTGTTAGTGCTGTAATGGAGCCAGCACAGCAGAGGGGAAGCTGAGGCTCAGGGAAGTGGAGTAACCAATCAGGGGGGTGTGACCAGTAAGTGGCAGGGCCTGGATTCACCCCAGTTACTCTCAGTCTGTGCTCTGCCCGCTCCGTTGCCTCTCAGACATCTTCTGTTGCTTGGCGAATCCAAGCCAGAAAAAAAAAAATTATTTTTTTTAGTTACCTTTCGTTTACCTGTATTTTTTTTTTTTTTCAAAGAATTCATTTTAATTGTTGAATTCAGACACCTTTCTTCCAGGTGCTTAAATTAAGGGACTTTATCTCTTTATTTTTTTTTTTAAAGATTTTATTTATTTATTTGACAGAGATCACAAGTAGGCAGAGAGAGAGAGGAGGAAGCAGGCTCCCCGCTGAGCAGAGAGCCCCGATGCTTGATCCCAGGACCCTGAGATCATGACCTGAGCCAAAGGCAGAGGCTTAACCCATTGAGCCACCCCGGCGCCCTAAAGGCTTTTATCTTGTAATGAAGTAACTAAAAGCCAGTTTTTATAGGTGATGCAGTTGAGAAAATGCAGAAGACCCACACACAGGTGGGCAGGAGTCAGCTGTATGGGTGAAGAAGTGAAGATTACATGGATAGAGGATATTTTACCACTGTCCTTAAAGTAAAAGTAGGAAATAGCTGTTGCATTCCTTTTTGTAATCACATCGGGAATTCTAGATATTGTAAAACAGACTTATACATGTCAGGTGGCTAAGAATCTTATGAGCTGATCATACTCAGTGAAAGGTTTCCTTTTTTTTTTTTTTTTTTTTTAATAGAGCGATCATGAGCACAAGCAGGGGGATGGTGTGCAGGATGGGGGCTGAGCTCAAGGAAGACACCTACCTGACTGAGCCACCCAGGCACCCCTTCCCTTGCTTTAAATACCACTTTTTCAGAGACTGGACAGAGGGTCTTGATACTTGAGGTCCTTTGTAAAATACGGGTGTGACGCCTTCTGTTTGCTCTCTGATCCCTCAGCCTCGGGAGTCCTGAGCTCCCAGGGAAAGTACAGGTCCCTCACCTGCTTAGGTGGGAGAGTTGGAAAATGGTGGAAACAGTAAAATGTCCAAAACACTTAGATGTTTTTCATTTGTGACCTTAAGCATTACCTCTAAGTTTTTAATTCCGTGTGCTCTCTCTCCTCTCTCTCCAGCCATTGACCTGATGTATGGTGGCATCTACTGCTTTCTCTGCCACGACTACATATATGACAAGGACATGGAGATCATTGCCAAAGAGGAGCAGCGCAGAGCTTGGAAAATGCAAGGTTTGGTTGTGCCTGGATTTACGTGCATGCTTTGTCTGTTAGATGCCTGCCAAGGGTAGAGCTTGTCAGGAAAAAGATCAACATCTAGGGAGAAAGGGTAGGGAGATACAACAGCCAGGGGTGTTTTGCAGGTGGGGTCTTGATTTGGTGGGAAGAACCCCCGTGCCTGCTTGCTTCCTCTTAGAGGCACCAGCTGAGGATCAGGAGAAGGTGAGGTGGCTGAGCAGACAGGTGTGCAGGCTCCCTCTGGGGGGGTGGGGGGGTGTGGGGGCTGGAAATGGCAAGCCTGTCTTCATGGCAGGTTCTCTCTGGCAACCAGCCCCCCTCCAGGAGCCCCCCAGGAGTCACCGCATTAGAATAAAGATGCTCCTCATGCTCTCTTATACTGAGGAACTCATAAGGGTGTGAGGAGCCCTGTGCCAGGAACGTGGGGCAGACCCTAGTGTGTGTTTTCTGGCAGTACTCTGGTACCAAGCATGGGGTCCTCCAGTGCTGTCACTTCCCTGTCCTCACACATGCTTGCTTCATCGGCTAGATCGTCGGGGATACACGCAAAAATATGTGGCCGTTCTCCCAATTGTTCATTTCTTTTTTGTTTCCTTGATTTTTTTTTTTTTTTTTTTTTTTTTTTAGCTTTCGTTTCCAGCAGATGCTGGACGAGTAAGAGGGTTACAGTCATGGGAAGTACAGTTTACCCCACTTGACCAGTGAGCATCTCTCCATGAGCAGAACTTCCACAGTTTACAGACATAACAGAAACCAGTGTCTGCTTTACAGTTTTGGGCCTTAATTGCTCTGGTTAGACAACCCCATTTTTTTAAGAATAGAACAAAAGAAACAGGTGCCCTCCGTGATCAGAGTTGTTTGTAACAGATCTTTTCTGGAGAACAGTCTCTTTGACCAACTTCTATTCTTCCCTCCCTGAAAAGTTTAGTAACATTGCTACTAAGTCTGAAAATATTATTTCTCTGGGAAGAAGGTTTCCCTCATAGGAGCTCCAAAATGCATGGCCCAGAATAAAACAGAACTCTTGTAAAATCATTCTACCATTCCACGTGTCAGTGAGATAGTACGTCTTTTAAAGTTCGTTGAATTTTGCAGAAATGTAAGTCACATGAAATGAGTAGGTACTAAGACGAACTGTGGTGGTCTTTGTGGGCACGGCTGCTCAGCACAATGTATTTTCAAACTGTGTTTCAGCGAGTGCATTTTCTCCCTGTCGCTTTCACTCTTTCACGGGAGACCTGTCATCTCCGTGCCAAGTGTTGCCCTTGCCGCGGGGCTGCTGCAGTCTCTCTGCTCAGGAATTACGGGCTTTGCAAAAAAACCCCCATCTTGGTGTTAGCGTCTCGGTAGCGTTAATTGGAGGTATTCCTTTCTCACTGCCTATTCACCATGCATTTTCTGAAAGAAACTCCTTTTAAGTGTTCTTTTTAGTCCGTCACAATATAATGTGGTCTGGAAAGACCTGGTGTTGTGGCCGCTCTCTCGTTGAAATACGCGCTGATAGGTGTTCTGTGACTGTCGCTGTTATTTATAAACACAGTTGATGAAAATTGAGCTCATGGCACTGGGAACTGTCTTCCTTCCATCTGCGTAGGCGTCGGGGAGAAGTTTTCAACTTGGGAACCCACCAAACGGGAGCTTGAACTGCTGAAACATAACCCAAAAAGGCGAAAGATCACCTCCAACTGCACCATAGGTAGGTGGGTGGCAGCGCTCGGGGCGGTGCCTTGTTACGACTGACCACCAGCAACGCTGGGTTCCTTGGGTTTAAAAGTCGATGTAAATGGATGGGTTTCGTGTCCCCTGTATAAGTCCTTCAGCGCTTGCCACCCCCCTCCAGCTACATCTGGAGCGCCTGCTCGCCCTGGGGGAGCTGTGGTAGGCTTCGGGGGCCTCGTAGTGATGGGCAGAAGCAGTCCCTGCCCCAGGGCCACAATGGTCTGTCCTGTAAGAAGACTCAAGTGTATCCTGCCCAGGTCTGCGGGGGCTGATCAACCTTGGCAACACGTGCTTCATGAACTGCATCGTCCAGGCGCTCACACACACGCCGCTTCTGCGAGACTTCTTCCTCTCCGACAGGCACAGGTGTGAGATGCAGAGCCCCAGCTCGTGTCTGGTCTGTGAGATGTCGTCGCTTTTTCAGGAGGTGAGTTCTCTTGATGTGGCCGTGTGCTTCCAGGGCCCAGCAGAGGAGCTGGGGCTTCAGCCTCGTCTGTCTGTGTCCGTACCACTGACTGCAGCCTCTCACACCCACTCAGCGGCCGCCCACCTCATGTCTGCATCAGGCCCTCCCAGTTCATCATTTTAGCTTATCTGTAGAAAACTGACATTGGGAAGTGACAAAATGATAGATTTGAGAAGTCCAGTGAGTCCACATAAAAATACATTTTATTTTATTTTATTTTTATTTATATATATATTGACTTATCAAACAGATTTTATTTATTTGACACAGAGAAACACAGCTAGAGAGGGAACACAAGCAGGGGGAGTGAGAGAGGGAGAAGCAGGCCTCCTGCCGGGCAGGGAGCCCAATATGGGGCTTGATCCAGGGACTTCAGGACCATGAGCTGAGCTGAAAGCAGACGCTAAATGACTGAGCCACCCAGGTGCCCTAAAAATACATTTTAGAAAACAAAAAAGGAAGGAGTAAAAAAATCTTTTTTTTTCAGAGTAGCCATAAGAAATGTAGGTAGTGGTTACAGAATTTTTTATCGTGTGTGCTCGTGTGTTCGAGTGTAGTACTTACTCCTGATAGTCTTTCCCCTTCTCCTCTCTGTGAGCAGTTCTACTCGGGGCACCGCTCCCCCCACATCCCCTACAAGTTGCTGCACCTGGTGTGGACTCATGCGCGCCACCTGGCCGGGTACGAACAGCAGGACGCACATGAGTTCCTCATCGCCGCCCTGGATGTCCTGCACCGGCACTGCAAAGGTGTGGCTCCGTGACACCCCCTCCCCCCCCATTCTGCCCTTGCCCTTCAGGATGGGTAGGGGGCGCACACGCACTGTGCTATGGGGCGGGGACTCTCGTATATGGCACTTGTGTTCTAATGGTATTGTTTTTGCCATTAATACCCCACAGAGATTCTTCATAGTTTGTTTTAAGAGGGGAGGGAACTGTTTGGGGGTGTCATCTTCCGACCTTGCTGGGAGGGGAGGAGCATGAAGGTTGGTCCTATAAAGCCCAGAACAGTGCACAGAGATCTCCGTTCTTGACGGGCCTGTGCCTCGAGCCCTCTGCTGCCAGCTTCCTCTCGGCCTGATTGTGAGGGAGCTGCTATGCGGCTCCTCTGGGTTATCGAGGCCCCTGCCAGGCCAGAAACTTCCACATATGCTCAGGTGCAGCTGAATCGTCAGCGCTGTCTCCCTCCCTTTGTGGGGTCTCCAGAAGGACTGGCCATGGTGCCGAAGTCACCAGAGAGAGCCGAGAATGCAAAACTGGACCTGCACACTCGCCACTACTTCCTGCACCCTAAGTCCCATTCATTTTGGGGTCCAGCCATGTGCTTTTTTTTTTTTTTTTTTAAGATTTTATTTATTTATTTGACAGAGTGAAACACAGCTGGAGAGGGAACACAAGCAGAGGGACTGAGAGAGGGAGAAGCAGGCTTCCTGCTGAGCAGGGAGCCCGATGTGGGGCTCGATCCTGGGTCTCCAGGATCATGACCTGAGCTGAAAGCAGTCGCTTAACCAACTGAGCGACCCAGGCGCCCCTAGCCATGAGCTTTTTAAAGTCTTAGGATCTCAATGTGTCTTGGCTTCTGTCCCACAGCCCGGCCCCCAGAGCGGGGCAGCCTCCCCAGGGCTCTCAGACATGGGTGGGTTTAGACAGTCTGGGGAAAGGGTCAGTGGGCACAGCAGCTCCTTGGGCACGGGGCAGGAGGTTAGGACTGAATAACAAGCCACCTCGGGTCCCCGTTCCTGCCTCCTCATGGCGGGGCTCCCAGTCTGAAGGCCCTGTGCCCAAGTGTGCTGATATGGGATCAAGTGAGGGGGGTTCTCAACCTTGAGTGTGGGTCATAGTCCCCTCGAGGGCTTGCTGCTGTTTCTGTTTGATGGGCATGGAGCGAGGTCAGCAGTTCTCATTGCCTCTGGCTCCCCGGTGGTGCTCACTGCTGGTTCAGGGAGAACACACAGGTGTAACTGAATTGTGTCGTGGTCACCTGCTTCCTGTGTCCCCCAGACTGGAACAGTGTATTGTAGGTGACTCTGTAGGACTACAGTTCTGTTTTCCAGGCCCCTTCCTGCTCCTGCTCTGCCTCTTTCCACTCACGGGGCTGCTCTCCCACATGGCCCCATGTGGTCTGACATTACAGCCTCGAGGCAAGCCACACTCCAAATAGGACGGCTTGTTCTCATCAGCGCTCGGCTTGTTCTCATCAGCACTCGGCTTGTTCTCATCAGCGCTCGTAGCTTTGGGTTCTGGCTCTTTTGTGTACTTAAATGTTTTCCTCCTGACAAACATGCACAACCTTTGAGTGCTCTCCCGAGGAACCCAGTGAACAGTGCTTAGTAGCTTAGGTGTGGTGGGGTTTGGTTTCTTAGTAGGCAGTATAACCTACAAGCAGAAAGAGCCGCTACATGAGACTGTTAGTATTCCTAGCCCTTGAGGATGATCACGAAACTTCTGTAACCAGCATGAGTCTGTCCTAAAAATTACCTGCTTCAAATGCACTGCTGTGAAGATGTTCATCTGACGGAAACATGATACAGTGAGTATGACCCACTTCTCTGACGTAACTCCGTTTCACACGGCACAAGAGGTGTGTGGCTCTTCTCACCAGAAACGGGGTGTTCGAATCATCCTTCAGCCGTGCTTATCCACCTGGCTGGGTTGTGTGTCTTTGTGATTGCAAGCATTGGGTAGCTTTTGGCATATTCTCCTTTGTGGCTTTCTACATGTGTTTTCCTGTATTCTAACGTTTGCCCTATGAGTTTGAAATCTTTTTGGGTACGATTTTCTCCCTAATCTCTCTAGGCAGTTTGTTGTCAAAAGACCCATCCTTTATTCCTAGGTAATAATTTCACCTTTTTGAGAAGAAACATATATATAGATAGACACAGTCTCTCCCCTTTGTCTGGTTGAATGAAAGTTCTATAGTGTGTATTTACAGTATACATTTACATATATCCTGTTCAGCATGGAATCTCTGTATTCGTATATGTATACCTGAATGTAGAAATAAAATCTGCACTGAACTAGAGAGGATGGGAGTGGTACTTACCTGGGTGCAACTTCTTGGAAAGCAGAGTTGTTTGTGAAGTTGCAGAATGCAGGAGCTGATGGGAAAGCAGCCCGACAGGAGTCCTGCAGAGACGCTTCCTGAAGTCAGGGCACCATGTCAGTGCCGTGCAGGGGGAGAGCAGGCATTCCCTGGCAGCGTGGGGTGCCCGCCATGGCAGGGCCACTCAGTTGTTCTGTGTGGGCAAAGGGGAATCTGTACTGCTTCTCAGTCACTGGGCATTAGCTGCATCTGGGTACCTAGATAGGAGCCCAGCTGATCTTAGGGAATGGAGAAAAAGAAGAGCATTGAAAATAAGCTATCTAGGTTGTTTCCTCCTTTGCCGCCAAGTCTCTCTGTTTGAATAAGGGCGCAAGTCTCCTTCCTGCACCCTTGTGATCATCTCAGCACTTTTGGCTTCATGAGCCTTTGCAGGTGAATGGCCCCGCGCCTTGGGCCCATGGCACCTGGAAGCCTGCGGACTCGGGGACACAGGTGCACATCACACAGCTGTGATCTTTCCCCAGGTGACGATAACGGGAAGAAGGCCAACAATCCCAACCACTGCAACTGCATCATAGACCAGATCTTCACAGGCGGGCTGCAGTCGGACGTCACCTGCCAAGTCTGCCAGTAAGTGCGAGGCTTCCCGTCTGGGCCCCCCAACCAGACCTTGGTGTGGGACCCCAGGTCCTACTCGTGAGACCGACTTGGTTCTAGGTGCTGTTTATTGACTATCATGGGACATTTTCAGCCGGCAACACGGCTGTGTTCTGAGCAGGTTTTAAAAGTTCAACACTCAGAGATGAAAGTTCAGTAGGTGCGCCTGGGTGGCTCAGTGGGTTAAAGCCTCTGCCTTCAGCTCAGGTCATGATCTCAGGGTCCTGGGATCGAGGCCCGCATCGGACTCTCTGCTCAGCAGGGAGCCTGCTTCCTCCTCTCTCTCTGCCTGCCTCTCTGCCTACTTGTGATCTCTCTCTCTGTCAAATAAATAAATAAAACCTTTAAAAAAAAAAGGAAAGAAAGTTCAGTCGGTGCCCTTTAGCTGTGCCTCCTTGGTGACCTGTGGATGAATAGGTGGTTTGGCTCTTAAAGAGGAGCCTCTGCAGCGGCAACCGGACAGGAAGCAGGACAAATTGAGTTTAAACAGCCAAGCCATCGGATGTGTTGGGATAAAACAGTTCCGGCAGAGAAGACCCGCAGGGGAGCAGTCCCCCTGAGTGCTGCCGGTCGTCCGCAGCAGGGTCCCCAGGGCCATCTTTGCTCCTGTGTGGTGCTCTGAAGCTTCCCCTCCCTCATCTCTGCCCTACAGGAGCTTCATAACTGAACCCTGCCTTCCGAGCCTTGGTGCCTGTGTTCCCAAGAGTGTTGCTTTTCATGTCACGGTTTCCTTTTCCATGTTCTCCAGAGTAGTGTCACTGATTGTTTACAGCAGTCAGGCTTGGCTCGGTGCACAGAGCTTTGATTTCCAGGAGGAGGAGGCATTGATCGTGAGGTTGCAAGAACCTTCCCTTTCAACCTCCACCACACTCCTCATTTTTTTATTCCATCTCAGGGTTTTAAAAAACCCTGGTTACGACCCATTCAAGTTATTTCGGAACCTCTATGAGATTCCCACGTGCAGCTGATAGAGGAGATAGTGGCAGGGGGGTAGGGGGAGCAGTTTCGTGAGGGTCACGCACGCACACATGCACGCAGTGTTCTGTGACATAGATGCCGTCATGGACAGCGCTCCAGTGTTTCGACTCATCATTTTAAAGAAGCTCTTTGTCGGCTCTGTGCTGCTAAATTCTGGCAGCAGGAGGTTGTCTCAGATTTATGTCCTGTTTAAGTATCTGGAGTGACATTCCCAGCCTATCCTTCACAATCTGTCTCTAAGAGGGAACCGGCTGTGTTCAGTCGAGTGTCCCGTGGTGCCGTTCCTGCTTGGCATGTTCTCCACGGGCAGCGTGCTCGGGGCTCTAGATTACTACCTGGACGGGCGGTGTCCAGTTCCTCAGGTCCCTCTGAGGTAGACCCATCAGTTCAGAGCTTCTGGACATGGGGCCCAGGGGTTTCTGTTTTCAGAAAACCCGAGATGACCATGATGATTCTCTGGGTTCAGAAATCATTGCTTTCAGAGCAGCCTTTGCGTGAAGTAGTTGACCTGCTGTTCCTCCATAGGGCCCCTTGGGGAGCCAGGGTTTGTTGGGTAAGAGGTGTGTTGCATTTTCTGACCTTCCCTTGGATGGAAGGGCAGAGCTGAGAGAGGTTATGGATGCCGTGGTCCAGGTGCTGCCTCAGAGGCTATGTGGCCGTCCATTCTCATCTGTGTGCTTATCTCCTCTTCTAGTGGAGTCTCTACCACCATCGACCCCTTCTGGGACATCAGTTTAGATCTTCCTGGCTCTTCCACCCCGTTCTGGCCCCTAAGCCCTGGGAGTGAGGGCAGCGTGGTGAATGGTGAAAGCCACGTCGCGGGAACCACTACGCTTACGGACTGCTTGCGAAGGTAAGAGAGCTGCTGGTGCCTTTGGAAACAAAGAAGGGCCTTTCTTGGCAGGCCCTTGTCTCTCCTGCCTTGAGGCTCTTTGGAGCGGTGGTTAGTTGGGAAAGTCCAAAGAAATTCAGGGCTGTCTGGGACGGTAGAATTTTTGCTCGTGTCTGGTATAGAAAATGAGACAAGACAGGACAGTCAGTGGGTGGTGTGCAGTGGCTCATGGAGTCTGTCATGTGTTTGTGAGGTGACTGTTCACCTAGCTTTGCATGGAAACTGTGTGCGTTATAGCCGTGCTCCACCCTGCCCGCTGGCTGAGGTTACGGGAGAGCCAGAGAGCTGAGGGTACAGCTCTGTCACTTTTCTGGCTGGTACCCTGCCCTGGAGTCTGACGGGCCGAGCTGTGGCGCAGGGCCCTTCCTGCAGGCCGCAGGCCTCTCTGTGTGCTGTGCACATCTGCTTACCGCATCTCCACCCGAGACAAGTGCTAGGGCTTAGGGTACCGTGGCTGGCAGCATGTTCAGGTAGCTCTCACACGCACTGGCAGAGATACCAAAGACCCTCTCTGGGACTATTCTAATGGAGGTCCGTGTTTTACAGCCTTTGTTTTCTTTTAACTTTGAATAAAAAGGGCGGGGCACCTGGGTGGCTCAGAGGATTAAACCTCTGCCTTCGGCTCAGGTCTTGATCTCAGGGTCCTGGTATCGAGCCCTACATCGGACTCTCTGCTCAGCCCGAGGCCCACACAGGAGGAACATCGACACCAAGGAAGCACCTGGCTTGGCCAAGGGCTCCCCCATCACCAGGGCCGCTTCCCCCTCTTTCTCTGCCTGCCTCTCTGCCCACTTGTGATATCTCTCTCTCTCTCTCTCTCTCTCTCTCTCTCTCTCTCTCAAGCAAATATTGCTGTCTCTGCTATATTTCCTCACTCTGGATTGAAATGCAGCTTTTTCTGGGGGAGGAGACTGCCTTGCAGTACCTTCCTGTCCCGTCATTGCACCTTGCCGGGCAGTGGTCCTCTGCCAGCGAGGGTGCACCTGCGCTTACCAGGAGCACCTGCAGGCGGCAGCAGTGGGCTCTGCTAAACTTAGGCGGATAAAGGCACTGGGTAGTTGACCACATGCCAGGGAAGGCTCAAGAGGACTCAGCTCAGCAAACACGTGTTCACCATGCGAGGCTTGCCCGCCACCGTCCTGCTGCTCTCAGGTGCAGTTGAGCTGTGGTTCCCTGGAAGACCAGTTCTTCGTATAGATGCTTCTTGAGAATGATTTTCCTCATTACGGGTATCCAGCTGGTCGAGCCTAGGTTGGGTGCCCAGACTTTTATGTTAAACTTCCGTGAAGGAAGGTGGGCCCTGCCTCCCACCTAGGTTTGGAAATTCCCCGAACATGGGTGGAGATGTGGCGTGGATAGGTAGTGGAGAAGATAATGGGAGTTGAGCTCTGTGGTCCTTCCATTCTTTACTCACAGTTACATGAATTTGAAGCCAAATCCCTTTCGTATCTGATGTCGTGGGACATGTTCTTGGTGTTGAATTTGGTTGCTCTGTTTGGTGTCAGAAAGTTAGTGTAGTTTGGCAGAGAGCACGAGGATTTGAGGGCAAGCATATTTCAGCCTAGGGGTGCTGCATATGGAAAGAAAAGTAACAAAATATCAGGAACCTTCCGAAGAATACAAAATGAGAAAACCTCAGAAGATGACTTTGGACTCAGAACTTTATACTGCTCTGGTATATGTCTGTGAAAATGCGCGTCCTCAGGAGAAGCAGTCTGCTTACTGATCAGGTGCTTACTTGGTAATACTTAGCAGAGTGGTTATAACTGGCTGATGCGTGTGTATCCAAATTTCAGGGTAAGTAAAATATCTACACTCCATCTGACTTGATAAGGCCGCATCTCCGGAAGCTCACACCTGTCACGGAAGAGTGGTCCTGCGGCCTGAGCCCCAGGGTCTTCCTTCACTGGGGAAGGCGCCTGGGCTCTCCTTAAAGGAAGTGTTTTTTTGTAGCCCTCCTTGGTAGCTTTGTTGCCTCAGGCACTTTGCTTTCTGCCCTCCAACACCTGTTTTCTGAATGTTTGCTGGTTCAGGGCGGGGTCCTCTGCCTGATTTCTGTTGTGGGCTGGCATTGGGCTTCCAGTTGTAAAAGTCCCTGTTTTTCCTCAGTGCACAGTGCTCTCTGTGCTCAGTAGTGACACACGATCTGAGTACTTGTCCCTGCTGTCGCCAGTGCTGACTAGAGACGCTTTATTAGACTTCAGGGAAGCAGCTGTGGCCCCCGGTGTGTCCCTAAGCAGTTTGGTTGGGCTGGGGCCAGACTGGTTTGAATTGGAAAGTTGGACTATGGGACAGTGTGTGGCGGGGCACGTTATCCCCAGAGTCTTCACTGTAAACATGGGCACGTTCTTCTCTCTTCCAGTCTGGTGTCCAGGGCAGTGTCCAAACTGCCCTGAGAGTTTTTATAAAAAAAACTATTCCACACACTTGGTTCAGCTCAGGATCCAGACTAGGTGTGCACATTACCTTCGGTTGCAAATCTGTGGGCTTCAGCCCCCTCTTTGGTTTCCTTGCCCTTTCTGTTGAAAAGATAAGATCACTTTTCACAGAATTACCTACACTGTGGACTTTGCCAATTGCATTTGTGGGCTAGTTCTTGCAGGTTGAGGGACATGTGCTCAGATGCTTTGTCCCACGTTCCTCCCTATGAGATCGAACTGCTCCCCTCCGCTTCCTGCTTTCTGGGTCAGCTGTGGTCCGGGGAGATGAAAGAATTTCCAGTGGATAAAGATTTCCAGACCCCATTTTGAAAAGGTGAACTTTGTTTTTCAGCTTCAAAGTTAAAAAACTTGGAATAAACCATATTGAAAGATCTGTTTCATAGGTAGTTACCACCTGTGCCACAAATGCTTGCTGACTACTTGGTGCAGCCTTGCTGTGTCATGGTTGGTCTTCATCATTTGCTAATGATCATTTCCCCATTTTTTTTTTTAAAGATTTTATTTACTTATTTGACAGAGAGAGAGATCACAATTGGGCAGAGAGGCAGGCAGAGAGAAAGGAGGAAGCAAGCAGGCTCCCTACTGAGCAGAGAGCCCAATGCGGGGCCTCGATCCCAGGATCTTAAGATCATGACCTGAGCCGAAGGCAGAGGCTTTAACCCAGGTGCCCCATTTCCCCATTTTTAAAATTTAAAAATCTTTTATTTGGAGATGCAGATTCACGTGCAGTTGTAATAAATAACTGGGTACCCTCTACTGAGTTTCCCTCAGTGGTAACGTTAATCTCATAAAATTACAGTACAACATCCTCAGGATGTTCACATCGAAGCAGTCAAGATGCAGGGCATTTCCATCCCTCGCACATCCCTTCCCCCGCCACTGCCTCGTAACCACACATCTGTCCTCCATTTCCATACATTCAGCGTTCTGAGAATGTTATGTAAATGGAACCGTAGAACATACAGCCTCTTAAATCTCCCAGACCCCACCGTAAGTGTCTGGAGAATCATCCAGGTTGCGTGCTTCCATAGTTTGTTCCTGTTTGTTGCCGACGAGTGTTCCACGGGCTCCTGTAGCCATTTCCTTAACCATCCACACACCAGAGAGCACTGATTGCTGCCTGTATTTTTGGCTGTTACAAAAACAAACACTCAAAACATTTGTGTACAGTCATTTGCACAAACAGGAGTTTTATCGTTTTTCTGAAATTTGAATTGCTGGGTCTTAAGGTTGTTTGAAAATTATTAGTATTCCATCAGACTTAATTAAAAAAATTAAGATTGTCTTTGAAGTGATAAGGGGAAGAGATGAAGGAAGAAATACTTTATTTTTTTCATTGTGAAATTATAAACACTCATAACTATATGCATTTTTTTTTCTTAAGATTTTATTTATTTATTTGACAGAGAGAAACACAGCGAGAAAGGGAACACAAGCAGGGGGAGTGAGAGAGGGAGAAGCAGGCTTCCTGCCCAGCAGAAAGCACGATGTGGGACTCGATCCCGGGTCTCCGGGATCATGACCTGAGCTGAAGGCAGTCACCTAACCAGTTGAGCCACCGAGGCGCCCCTATATGCATGTTTTTAGTAGGGAATTTAACCCGTTGAAAGTGATGATTATTTTGTTTTTTTCCTCTCTTACCTCTCCCTTTTTTCCCCTAAAACGGTATTGTTCACACATCTTGTAGATTCACCAGACCAGAGCACTTAGGAAGCAGTGCCAAGATCAAGTGCAGTGGCTGTCACAGCTACCAGGAGTCTACGAAGCAGCTCACCATGAAGAAACTGCCCATTGTAGCATGTTTTCATCTCAAGGTAAGTTTTCTAGGAAGCAGACTCCATTTTTAATCCCTGGTACAACTTAGACCCTGTTGGTTTGGCATAGAGAAGTACATTTTATAACTGCAGTGACTCAGTAAAGAACACGGAAGGCAAAAGAGGGTTGCGCATCATGACTCTCCCCATCTCTATCGGACACAGAGGTTTGTGATGAACCAGAGTGATTACTTCATAATGAAAGTAGGATGGGAGTTACTGTCCTAGGGGTGAGGGTTAAGAATTTCCTTCTCTTCCTCCTTCCCAGATTCCCCACCCTCCCCCTGACACCAAAGTTTTCCTGTTTTCTTTTACTTAAAAGCAAACAAGACCCTGAGCGTTATGCTCTAGTCCAGGGGTTGGTTAGCTTTATAAAGGATCAGATAGTAAATATTTTAGGCTTCATGGCCACATAGAATCTTTGTTTTTACAGTCTTTGTTTTATTTTATGACCCTTTCAACACCCCCCCCTCCCCCCAACCATTCCTGGCTTGCTGGCTCCATTTACTGGCCCCAGTCAAGTCAAAGGAATGTCTTTGGTGAAAGGGACATTAGGTCCATTTTTGCTCCCGGAGGTCACGGATGTTTGTTCTGTTTCCTTCCATCTTGCACTTTGCTGGGTTTGTTGTAAGATTACTTTTTTGCACACTTGACGTCAGTCACTTTGATCAACTTCATAATTTCAAGATTCCATTTTTGAGTCTCATAAATTAGATTTGTGTGGGTTAGTATTGTGTTACTGAGTCTGTAAGCTCTGGATGTGGCTGAAGGGCAAGTCAGAAAGAGAATGAAAAGCCCCCTTTGGGAGTATACAGAGAATCACCGCCGGAGGAAACCCCTACAGCTTCATCCTCTTCCTTCTCTCCCCTCTCCCTTATTTCTGTAGCGATTTGAACACTCGGCCAAACTGAGGCGGAAGATCACCACATACGTGTCCTTTCCCCTGGAACTGGACATGACCCCTTTCATGGCATCCAGGTAGGAAAGGGTTTGGGACACTGCGTGATTGGGAGGGCTATGGTTCCGTAGGGTCCGTGATAGGCTCCGGATCTGTGATAGGCTCCGGAGCGTAGAGGCTGCTGGGAGCACATCTAGTAAAACGGAATCGCTATCCTGGCCCTAACTCAGGACACAGATGAGTTTCCTCAGCCGTGCTGCCTCAGCTTTGGGTTTTCCCGGGGTCCTCAATCCGCTCTCAGGCGTGGTGAGCCATTGTGCTGGGATCCCAGAAGGCAGCGCTGCCGCTCACAGAACTGATTTTGGATACGCTAAGCAGTTGGTGTTGCCGTCAGAGATTCAAATCTTGATATCCCAGACCACTTAAAAGGTGCCCTCTGAACCGCTGCGATACTCGCTCACAGGTCAGACATGCGTTACCGCCTGCAGCCTCCGTAAGAGATCACCACAAGCTTAGTTGGAAGCAGTGAGGGGGAGTCTGGTTCATCTGGGCTGGCTCTGTGCCTCGTGGCTCTGTGCAGCTCCATTCTCCAGCTCTGGCCTCCGTGTCCTAACCTTCCCCTAGAAAGCAGAGCTGCTGGAAGAGTTAGAAAGCGGGTCTAAGATGCACCGAGTGCCGCGCCTGGCAGGGGAGGCTCCAGGGGTCATGGTACTGTTGTTTGAGCCATGCGTCTGCTTGGTTAATTACTTTAAGTGATGCTGAGGAACTGCTATTCTTTGTTACAGCAAAGAGAGCAGGATGAATGGACAGTATCAGCAGCCAATGGATAGTCTCAACAATGACAATAAGTAAGTGGTGCCTCCAGAATGAGTGGGGAGCACTCGACCACCAGTGGGCTGCACGGGGAGGGCCCCCGATGGCACAGCTCCTCTCTTGGCCACTGGCCTGCTGCCTGTCTTGCTGCTCCTCTGCCCCTATTGAAAGTGTCGAGCCTTCTTGGGAGGGGACTTTTCACATGTGCACCGTAAAGCTGCTCGATGTAGGAGCCTGATCCCTGTCCTAGCTCATGTGCTGAGCGAGACTCGAGCTGGCCATGGTGGTGCTAGCGTGAGAGCTCGGTGTCTGGATTTGGGGCCCTTCGGCCTCTGCCTCCACCAGTGCTACAGTAAAGCCTCTATGATTTCCTTCACCTACCTACCCCCACCCCCCGCTTACCATCACTGTGGGAGAAAGAACAAAGGACAGCATCCCCAGCACCGCCTGCTGTCCCCACTTCCACCGAACGTGGCTCCCGCAAAACAGCTTAGGAGCTGGGTGAGCTAGGCAGACCTGCATGCCCGCCAGACTCCCGCTCTCATTCGTGGGGTGTTCCCGTTTGGGAAGTCCGCACCGTGGGCTGCGCACTGTTTCTGAGTGCTACTGTTGGTAAGCGGGTTAGGTTGACTGCTCCTTGTCTCCCCACTCCCACTCTCCTAAACTAGGTACTCCTTGTTTGCGGTAGTTAACCACCAAGGGACCCTGGAGAGCGGCCACTACACCAGCTTCATCCGGCAGCACAAGGACCAGTGGTTCAAGTGTGACGATGCCATCATCACCAAGGCCAGCATTGAGGATGTGCTGGACAGTGAGGGGTACGTTGGGTGGCCGCTCACTCCCCGAGGGCGTGTCCATTCCAGGAATGAGGCTTATGCTAGACAAGATGCCAGCCTGGGTGGGAGACTGGATGGGCAGGGTTACTCAATGAGCACCCTAACATCAGAAATGTGGGTGTGGTCATCACTGTTCCCCCTGGCATGAGCGGATATGTGGGGTCTTGGGGAGCTCCTTTCTTCCTGTCAGGTTATCATGTAGCTTTTGCCTTGTTAAGTCAGTATTGGTCTTGAGACTGTCTGTAGACTCCCCCAGCACCAGGGATGGGCCCATGTGAACAGCAGGGAAACACTCCAAGGCTTGTGCCCGTTGTATCTACTCCAAGCAGTGAGGCGCCCCTTGTGAGAGTCTGTGTAGAAGAACTTGTGTGTGAGAGGACAGTTTTGTGGGCAGTGAGGAGGCCACCCAAGGCGGGGCGGGGAGATTTGGATTAGAAACTGTCCCGAGAGTGGCCCCCCCCCCCCCAGAGTAGCCGTGCCCAGGGGGCAGTTGTGGTAGATGGCAGGAGAAGCTTCTGGAGCTATGTGGGGGCGGTACTAATGGGCTCAGGACTTCCGGTGGACCAGTGGGAGGACGGGCACTCACCTGCTGCCTGCTTCCTAGCCAAGGCCCCTCGCCCTCGGGGACTGAGGACCAGAACTGAGCCAGGCAAGCGATTAGGCTGCCAGTGGGTGCCAAGACCCGCGCGCGGGTGTTCCTGACGGTGGAGGCGTGGTGTTGCTTCTCCCTCCTATGACTTGGAATATCCGCATGCTTCCTATCTTTGCCTCCTCAGATACCTGCTCTTCTACCACAAACAGTTTCTGGAATATGAGTAGCCTTATCTGCAGCTGGTCCAAAAAAATGAAGGCGATGAGTTGGCCAGCCTCCCAAAATGATACCCGTCCTCCCCAACTTCATGAAGCCACCCCCCACACAGAAGTGCCCCCAAGAGCATCGGATCCCTCTTCAGCCTGGGTGCAGCAGCCCCCACAGCGGTGTCCAGGGTCGCGGTGTCCGTGTGGACGAGCACTGCGCTCAGGAGGAGGCTCCGGGACCCGTGCAACGGACGCAGCAACGTGGGGGTGTGTGCCCTGCGTGGGGAGGGGCCCCAGGGATGCATCCTTGGGTGTTCCCAGTGCTCCTCGAGACCACGTGCGGCCGGGGGTGGGTGGGGGTGGGGAGAGCCACCTGTCCCGGGGCTTCAGTTGGGCTGCATGACGGAGCAGTTTAAAAAGGCGCCGGCCTGGGCCTGGTTTTCCATCATGGGTCCATTCAAACAGTGACGTACGGGAGCCAAAGACGTGTGAGGACAGAGGACTTTGGAAGCACCTTCCTCTCTGCGGGTTTAGTATCAAACATAGATCGCGTGGAACTTAGCCTGTGTCTTGTCAACGGATAGAAGAATCCCCCCCACCCGTGGAACCGAAGACACTAACTGGGGTTCCCAAGCACGTCTGTTGCGCGGATCGCTTAGCATCCAACTGCATGTGGAAGCATCAGCCCAGGTGGTCTCCCCTGGTTGTTTTTTTTGTTGTGTTTTGTTTTTTTTTTTTTAGTAGTAGGCACTTTCTTAGCCTTCACTCCTTTTCTCTTTCTCCACAGTGGTGACTTTCATCAATTTAATGGTAGTAACGTGAATGAATTATTAAATTTATGCAGAAATTTAGAACGTTTTCCTTTATTCTCGAGAGTGACTTGCTTTTTCATTGGTGCCAGTTTTGTTGCTTCCCTTCCCCCCTTCCATTTGGAAGCGTCCGCGTCCTGGTGAAGGCTGGCGAGGGCAGCGGTAGAGAGGCAGAGGTTAGTGTGTCTGTCCTTTGAATCTTTTGAATAAATGAAGTGTTTCCAGGGGCTTCATTGTTCCCTTCCTCCTATTTTCTTCCTGGCCACCCATCCCACTCGCTGTCCCTGTGGCCGCATGGTGGCTCGTAGGTCAGATGAAAGCTGGAGTGGCTCGCTGTGGAGCCCGCCATTCACACTGATGCCTCCGCTTACGTTTGCTGTAGTTTCAGCCAGAACAGGGGCAGATGGCTTGGGAGTGAGCTGGTGGGAAGAAGGAGAAGCCGCAACAATTTGCCTTGTTCCTTGTAAGATATCCTGCATGCACCTGTCTGTTCAGACCCAAACTTAGATTGTCTGTTTCTGAGAATTTAACAGCCCAGAGATGAGGGGGAGGAAAAGCTGCTTTAATGTCGTTGGTGGAATAAGCAGCGCTTTTCCTGGGAGCCCGGTTTGCATCTGAGCTGTGGAACCCTCTGTTTCAAGTTCAGCACATTTACTAACTTTGTGTTGTTGTTTCTGTACGGAGCCAAATAGTAAATGTTGGAGGCTTTATGGGCTGTGTGGTCTCTTCCGTAGATAATACAGAAGCAGATGAGCGTGGCTGTGTTCTGATAAACCTGACCGTCATGGAATTTGGTTTGTTTCCCTGTGTTTAAAAATGTGCAACTAGGGCACCTGGGTGGCTCAGTGGGTTAAAGCCTCTGCCTTCAGCTCAGGTCATGATCTCAGAGTCCTGGGATCGAGGCCATTGTCGGGCTCTCTGCTCAGCAGGGAGCCTGCTTCCTCCTCTCTCTCTGCCTGCCTCTCTGCCTACTTGTGATCTCTCCCTCTGTCAAATAAATAAATAAAATCTTTTTTAAAAAATGTGCAAACTATTCTGAGCTGGTTGGCCATGCAGAAACAGTGGGCAAGATCTGATTCATTAGCTAGTCAGGGTAGGAAGTGGGTAGGAACAGCAGCTGTCCAGTAGTTACTGCTCATTGTGGAACATGCTAGAATACACAAAACAGCAATGATATGCTAAAGCAGCATCTGGTGTCACAAGCCCTTAGTAATGCAGCTTTGATAGCACTCGCTCAGTTCATGCTCAGAGTACTTACGCTTTTTGGGAATATGTGTTCTGTGATAGCACTCTTCATCAGAAATAAGGGCGGGTGCTGACTTTCAGAAATGGCCCCCCGTGTCTGAGTTGTGTGTGTGATTGTGTGAGAGAACTGTGCTGGGAAGGCAGCTTTTTTGGGAGAGCCATCGCCCTTTAATAAGAAGCAAATCAAGCGAGGAGCCGCCTGAAGCTGGCCTGCAGAGTTCCCAGCCGTGGACTTTGCTGCCTTGTGGCCTCTGCTGGATCACCCTGGGTTTTCCGTGGTCTGGCCAGCCCTGCTGCCTACATTTGTCTGTTCATGTCCAGGAGAGCCCAGCTTTCCAAGAGCATGAGGTCTGGGGATAGATGATGAGACCACGTTTCTCTTTTGCAGACATGATGCTAAATTATTGTAAGTGTTATCCCCTCTTGGCTCTGGCGTTGCAAGTTGTCACCATCGTCTGTGCTGCTGGGAAACTCCTGTGACCACATGGGGGCAGTGTTGCTGGCAGGACATCCGTCTCTGGGATTTACCTTGTTACCCACAAAATGCTTCATGCTGGGCCTGGGAATGTTTCTTTACGCTCCCCGGCCAGCTATTAAGTTCAGGAAAATTGTTTTCTTGTTTCCTCGTAATGACCCCGTATACATGTTGCGGTCATTACCAACTGTGTCTGACGCTAAATGGATCATGGGGTAACCCCCACCTGCCCCCACACTCCCACCAGTGGTTTTAAGATAACCTGCATTTCTGAGATGTTGGCCGTCCTTCCAGCGCATCACAGGGAAACTGGACTTTCTGTCTCCAGAGGTGTGAAGTGAGCTCCGAGCAGCATCCATGCTGGAAGAGTGCGGAACCTGGTGGGCAGCTTGGGCAGCCAGGCCTCGTCTCCAGGGCGCAGGGTCGTCTGAGGCCTCCTTCCCACGGCAGTGCCCTATCGCCACAATATGTAGCCCCATGCTCTTGTCCTTTGGCTTGCTGTGTATGCTTTCCCTGGGCCAGATGGCCCTTCTTTTGATGAATTCAAGTGACTGTTCCGCTTACTAGAATCTTGAAAACAAAAATTGTAAGAAAAAGATTATAATGATTGTGCTGTGGATTTTATTACCAAGATGTTTACACCTCTGTTTTACCTGTCCTTTTGAGGAACTGTTGACTCTTCTCCCTTAATGGCTTGTAGTCTTTCCTATGTCATAATAAAGCTACGTTTTCTTCTGAACACTGACCAGCTGTCCCCTTATCTACTGACAGCAGTCCCATGGGGCGGGAAGTCCGCACACCCCATCTCCTTCCATGTTGTGATTGCCTCTCTGCTTCTCTGACCCTCTTCTTTTTCCTCCTCTTGGCAGCAGGGTGAGGCACCCGGGAGTGGGAACAACCATGCATTCTCAGAGTTTTTCACAGTCACAGTCACCCAAGGAGTTTCTTGAACTGCAGGAATCTTGCCAGCAGTTTATGATGAGCCCCAGGGCGAAGTGTAGCAATGTGCGCTATATGGAGCGCCCCACATGAGACATGCGCATCTGTGAATCAGTAGGGAGAAAATGCACCTGTAGTCCTGCCCTTGATTCTGTGATTGGTCACAGGACTGTAATTGACATTTGTGAGCCCCCCCCCCAGCCACCCTCCACACTTCCCTTGGCCTCAGAACCTCCTTTAACTGGTTTTTTACTTGGTTGACCCAAACCTTCATTGCTGAAGTGTCCTTTTCTAAAAACCTTTTTTGCAGCTTACTTGCCTTTACTTCCCTTACATGGAAACATCAGGAAACACCAGAGAATCTCTTTGGATCGTGGGCTTAGTCCTTTGTCCCCACCGAGTACCATTCTCTTCAGATTACCCAGAACCAGTGTTGTGTCCCTCAGGGGAAGCTTACCCTCTTAGGGTCTAAGACCATCAAACCAACAAAGCCCAATTTTCCAGGCCTGGAATAAAAAGATTCTGTGATTGGCTTATTAAGTATAATACTGGGAAGTGCCAACCCCACTCCCACACCTTGATCCTCAGACCCATATATTCTGGCAGTGGGGGAGTCAACACCAGATAATGGTCCTCGGCTAAAGGCATAAAAGTCATGAAAGACAGAAGCGCATTCCTTCACCACAGCTGAGCCTTCAGTATGTCCAGCTGCTTCCTGGTAGGGGGTCATGTAGTAAGAACGGTTAGTTCCATGTCCACAAGCCTGTTGCTTGTCAATGTCATTTGCTGTGATTTGAGTTCTGTGCTCAACAGCTGTTCATGGAATGTGACCATGGGTGGTCATGCTAGCAGGGTGGGCGTGTCCATGACTGGATTATCCATTAATTCCACGGAGACCAGTCTTGGCCCCCTCCATGATGCAAGGGGCCCTGTGTAGTCCACCTGACCCCAGGTGGCTAGCTGGTCCTCTTTGGAAATGCCATTCTAGGGACTCGGTGTTAGTGTTTGTTAGCCGGTTAAGCACTCAGTGGTACCTTGCATGGTGAGCATTAGGCAGGGCAGGTCTGAGGCGTTGAGCCTATTCTAGCCCCCATCCCTATCTGGATGGCCTCTTGGTTTGTGGGTCCACCACACAGGCATGGTGGCTGGGTAAGGAAGCTGACTACATCCACAAGGTTTGCTGTTTTGTTTCCTGATTATTAAGAGCATCCCCTGTAGGTATTCTCTGGCAGGCACACATGGATACAGATACCTTCATAGTCTGTTCCCATTTTGAGACGTCTGAGACATGTGTCCCCAGCCAGTCACTAATCTTTGAATCCTGTTCAGAAGTCCAGCCATCCAACCCAGCTGGTAGCAACTCACCACAAATCAACGTAAATCAGTGCTTATGGCCCCATCTCATTCTAAACAAGTAGGTAACCCAGGGTATGGCTCAAAGTTCCACTCAGGATTTTTCTCCATCACTGTCTGTAGGCATCCTCAGTCACCTGGTCACAAAAAGCCAATACCATGCAGCAGGTGTCCATTGAAAGCCTGAGCCATCTGTTCATGAGGTTTACCTTCTCCACATGCATACGCTTGCTCTTTCACGTGCCATTTCTACGGCGTGATCGATGGCCACTGCACACGTCCAACCTTAAGGCCAAGCGGGTCAGACCACTCATTTTGTTGTGGGGTGCTCAGGCTGCATGATCAGCTCCTGTCCAGTGATTACGCGCTCAGTCTGCTAAGTCCAAGAAAATTCTAGAAAGGAAAATGATACGTTATCTGTGGAGGAGGGCATAGAATGGAGTTGCTCTGAAATCCCGAAGGTCTATGCTGTTTCTCTTCTCTTGGCTCTTGCCAAAGTAGAGTCTCTGTTAAGCATCCTTCTTTGCCATGGACACTTTGAGTATCATTGGATCTTCTGGATCATAGGATTTGAGTGGTGGTACAGTGATTGTGATGGCCCGAACTTAATCCTCCTCGCAAATGGAAGCCGCTCATGGTGCCTCTGGAGATGGGTTGAATTAAAACGCTCAGATGTGTATGCTACGTCCCAAACCCAACAACACCTGTCAGACATCGTGCCTCTTTACATAGTAGGTGGTGTGATTTGCAGCCCTTTGTTCTTCACCTTGAAGAGGCTATCCTGACAGGCTTCAGATCCCTGAGCCCCCAGAAACTTCATTGGGTTGGGGATTTGAGTTTCAGGGAGTTTATTTCTCATGCTCTGGTTCACTTGTTTTGTTAAAGCCTTTGTAGAATTTACTGCTACCTGATTATTCGATCCAGTCAGCAAAATGCCATCCATACAGTGGACCAGAGCAATGAATGATGGAATATCAAGGTAGTCGGTATGTATATAGACTTACAGCAAAAAGAATTAGCGCAGCCCTGTGTCGACACTGGGAAGGTATACTGTGGGCCCCTCCAAGTAAAAGCAAAGTGCCTTGGTGGCCTTCACAAATTGGTATGGGAACAAAGTGCCCTGGTCAGGTCACTACTGCAGACTTCATGCCTGGAGCCATGGTAACTTGCTCCAGGACTGGTGTTGACACTGACAGTGGCTGCGATTGGGCAGCCTGTGACCGGCTTTGTAGGAGTCTGCCGTCTTTCCCACTGATCGGCACTCGCCGTATAGGTGAATTACATGGCCGTAGTAGGACATAGCGCTGCTGCGTTTTTAAATTCTTTGATGGGGGGGTTACTCTCTGAAATCCCCCAGGAGGGGCGCCTGGGTGGCACAGTCGGTTGGGCATGTCTCAGCTCAGGGTCCTGGGATCGAGCCCCGCATTGGGCTCCCTGCTCAGCGGGGAGTCTGCTTCATCCTCTCCCTCTTTCCCTCCCTTCCTACTCATTCTCTCTCAAATAAGTAAAAATCTTGAAGGAAGGAAGGAAGGAAGGAATCCGCCCAGGAATCCCCCCTAGGAATAGGTATCACTTCTGGTTGACTGTCTTGGTAAGGGAGATGAAGTTTTAGGAAATTTCCACGAAGTCCTTCCAGTCCCAGTAGCCCTCACCTAGAAGAAAAAAAATAAATGTGGGGATTCTGCCAAGTGTCAGGTATGCCCACTGTATACTTAGGAACTGGGGGAATAACCACAGAATGGATCAAACATTTCCATTTTTTAAAAAAAATGTACACTTTCTGGCTAGACTGTGAGAACTGGTGCATGTTGCCCTGTGCTCGCTC
Organism: Spilogale gracilis; assembly: GCA_004023965.1. NCBI lineage: Eukaryota > Metazoa > Chordata > Mammalia > Carnivora > Mephitidae > Spilogale > Spilogale gracilis. The sequence goes on from PITA01010389.1 coordinate 65,923, forward strand.
TCCCCCTCGGCCTCAACAGCTGGCAACATTCATGGGGCACCCGGGTGGCTCAGTCAGTTAAGCATCTGCCTTCAGCTCCGGTCATGACCCCAGGGCCTGGGATCTGAGCCTCGTGTTGGGCTTGCCAGTGGAGGGCCTGCTTCTCCCTCTCCTGCCTGTTTGTGCTCTCTGTCAAATAAAATCTTAAAAACATGGGGCGCCTGGGTGGCTCACTTGGTTGGGCCACTGCCTTCGGCTCAGGTCATGATCCCGGAGACCCGGGATCGAGCCCTGCATTGGGCTCCCCGCTCGGCAGGAAGCCTGCTTCTCCCTCTCTCACTCCCCCTGCTTGTGTTCCCTCTCTGGCTGTGTTTCTCTCTGTCAAATAAATAAAATCTTAAAAAACAAAACAAAACAAAAAAACACCCCCCCCAAAAAAACCCTTAACAATGTTCCATTAGTTTCCATCAGCCAGAATATCCTGGGTAAAGGGTCACAGAGAAGAGAACCTATAGGTGACCAGACACACACATGAGCAAGAAATAATTTTTTGTTGTTAAACACTATTGTTTTGGGCTGCATCAACAAAAGAATGATACCTAAAACCGAGGGTGGGCCACATGTAGCCTCATATTCACGACACTTAACATAGCAACTCCACAGTGTTCACTGAATACACGATTCTCCTGCTCAGTGTGAGCTTTCTATAACAGAAGCTGTCCAGTGGAATGTGATGGTGAGCGGGAAGGCGCCAGGTCCTGGCCCCGGGGAACTTGCAGGAAGGGACATAGCACTGATGCAATCCCGGAGAAATGGGGACAAATGCGGGTACAGAGTACTTGGGCAGTCTCAGCAGGCAGTTGGGGGCCTGAGGATGTGACATTTAGCAGGATGGGGGCCCTATTGATGGGAGGACCGCACTCCTCCGGGGGTCGCCGGGCGCTGTAGTCCTGGGAGTGCCTGCCTCAGCAACATCTCTGATGCCTGCGACTCTCAGATTCGTGCATTCATACTGGTGCAGAGTCCCATCCTGCAAGGGGCATGATGACCAGTGTCATTCAGAGCAAGCCTGGACCGATGTCCCTGGTGAAGCTTCCCCAGGTCCCCAGCTCCCTGTCCACATGCATGCCTCTGCCAGTGAGGGAGGCATATGCCACCTTCTTCCTGGGGACAAATGTGTGCCCCTGAAACCGTACACACTGTATCCCAATAGGGGAGCGCATGCCGTGTATGAGACACTCTTCACGCAACAAATTAGTGAAGACTAATACGGACTGATTGGAGCTCCATTCTGTCTCGTCAGTGGATTGGCCTGCTCCGGCCAAGAGCAGTTTCACGGAGCAGGAAAGGCTTTTTTCAGGGGACAGGAGGTGAGCCTTCTAGTTGGGGGTCCATGCTCCCTGGCGGTGCTCCAGGGACTTGGTATTGTGTTGAGCCCCTGACCCCTCGTCTGTAAGACAAGAAGAGGCAGAGCTTAAAATGGGTGGTCAGGAAACTCCACCCCAACCCTGATGTCTGGTGAGTCTCAAGATTTTTTTTCTCTCTGCTTCTCCCGATGCTGATAGTAATCAGTCCTGAATGATGTCAATGCCAGCAGCTAGGAGAGGAAGACGAAACATAAATACGTTGCATTTTTGTAGAATGTTCAAACTAGGAAAGACTTTAGCAGTGATCCGTTGGGTTCCTGAATGATTCATTTGGCAACTACGACACCTGTATCCTGTGGGATGGAGGGGACACGTATGTCTGGTTGCAGTAAGCACTATGTAGACAGGAGAGGCTAGGGGCCAGAGCATGACAGCGGGGGCTGTATGATTTGCAGGTGATCAAATGATTCTCCAATAAGATGACCCCCCAAGCAGAGACCTGAATGAAGAGACCAAGCATGGGCTATCAGAGGTAGAACATTTCAGGTAAAAGGAACAGCATGTCCTTTGGGGAAGGATGGGGAAATTGAGGCTCAGAGGGACACCTTAGCGAGCTCCCTTTGGTCTCCTGTTGGATCCAGCCCACGCTGCTGGTTTCCCATCAATTCCAAAAGCCCAATCTCGAAGGCTTGCAGAACAGACATTGTGTGGCCGCCGTGTCCCACCTGTGCTGTGGCCGAGTTCTCCCGAGGAGTCAGTGGAAAAATCCCTCCTGGTCTCCAGCCAGAATTTTTCATACTTTCCATGCCAGTGGATTCATGTCGTCTCTCTGCCCCATCAGGGACATGTCACCGCATAATAAAATGGCAGTTTTGGCTTCTTTAGTTTTAAATTTTAAATTCTAATTTTAACCTTTTCTGTGGTATAGTCCAGTGATTAGAGATGGGATATGGAACCAGACTGCCTGAGCATGATCTCTGGTTCTGGGTACCTTTGGGTAAGCTTCTTAACCTCTTTGAGCCTCATCTATAAAATGGGGACACTGACTGTATCCTCTCGTAGGATGATTATATGGGGAAAAAACTGAGTTAATTTATGGAAGGTGCTTAGCAAAATGCTTAGCACGGAGGAAGAATTATATAAATATTTTTTAAAACCCCAAACCTGAGAGCCAAGCTTGGAGATCTCTGGACTCTGTAGAGTGTCTTCTAACTCACAAGGGAAAATGCATACCAAGCCCATGTCCATTTCCTAGGATATGTTTGGGGTTTTTCCTTTGATTAGTCTATGAATGAGAGAGTGTGAACACAAATTAGGAAGAAGAAACAAGGTATCTTGGCTAAGCAGATGTGGGACCTGTCCCTGGCCTGTTGGAAAGAGATCAAACATCAGGCTGGATGACATGGTCCGTTATGGGAGCAGACCATGGGTTTTCCACCTAGAACCAGTGGGAGCCTCTTGATGCCTGGCTGTCCCTCCTCTTGAGAATCTGATGTATTTGGTCTGAGGTGTGACACAGGTATTGGGACTTTTCTTTATAGATTTTTCCTGCAGGGATTCTCATGTTCGGCTAACACTGAGAAGAGCTGGGCAGATAGGCTGAGTAAAATATCAGGACCCAGAGAAGCACAGCTGGGGGAAATCTCCTCTTTGTTCTGAAAATTAATTTTGAGAGGTTTCCCAAGTCATATTGTAAGATTTTTGAAATTGTAAGAAATCCGGGAGAAGGGAAATTGTGGGAGGGAAGGGCTTCTGAGAAAATGGCATTTGAGCTGAGTTTTGCACAGTAGGAGCCCCCTCTCCAACCCAGCGGGAAGATGGCAGGAAGAGCATCCCTGGTAGAAGGACCAGCAATGGCAAAGGCTCCAAGGCAGGAGGATGAGGGTGAGAGGGGCTGGAGGGTGGTGGGTGTCCTGGAGTGTGATATGAGCTGACTTTGAGAGGAGGCCAGGGGCCAGAGCACATGAGCTCAGAGACCATTGTAAGAGGTTGAGAGTTTATTCTGTGCTGAGACCACTGGGGGGTTTTAAGCAGTGAAAAGACATGTCATTGATACTTTTATGAGATCACTCTGGCTTCTGGGGTCACCTAGGAAGGAGAAAGCCCGAGAGGACCACTCCTTCCCAAGTGATAATAGAGCTAGATAATCCACAAAACGGTGTCTTCCTCGAGCCCATGTGTGAGGTGAAGTTACCAGGCAACCAACTAGCCCAGTCTAAGGAGGGCAGGTGCCTGCAAGGAGAGAGGGGACATGAGCAGCGGCCACTAGTGGCCAAGCGTAGGGAAGAAGGCAGAGCCGCTCTGCAAACGGGGAAGAGGAGGTCGTCTGATGCTTGAAAGGATTGCTGAAGGATGATCACGAGAGCACAGAACTTCCGGGAACGTTGAAGACAGGAAATTGACACCGACTTGCAGGTTCTTTTCAGACTTCCACTGGATCGCATGGAAATATCAGGCACAGAGCGGAGGCCACAGGAAGCCTTGGGGAGCCCAGAGGTGCAGGAGTGAGGCCCAGCCACTGGAGATATTCCCAGCCCCACCCAGACTCTTCGTTCCTAACAAACCGAAGCTGGACAAAGGACACCAAATTCAGGGTAGAGATGATGAACCCACTGCGGGCGACAGGGAGGAAAATACCCACCACTCCATCTGGGGACAGGACGCTGTCCCAGGCCTGATCCGTGAGGGAGGCTCCATTCTTAGGGGGAGGGAAGGGCCCCTGGAAAAGGCTCCCTTGGCCCCGGAACATGGCCTGCCTAAGACTGAGGCAGGACGGCAGACAGCTCCCCCTGCCCCTCAGGCTTGCCAGCACCAAGTAACATCATCTACGAACAGAAGGCAAAGAATGGAGAAAGACCCTCTTTAGGCAGAGGCCGCAGGGACCGTATAAAGCTGAGGGCATGTCTGGAATATTCCCTGCCACCTGGGAGATGGTAACGCCAGGGACACATGAGGTGAGCATACAGCAAGAAAGCCCAAACCCGGGGCGCCTGGGTGGCTCAGTTGGTTGGACGACTGTCTTCCGCTCAGGTCATGATCCCGAAGACTCGGGATCGAGTCCCACATCGGGCTCCCTGCTCGGCGGGAAGCCTGCTTCTCCCTCTCTCACTCCCCCTGCTTGTGTTCCCTCTCTGGCTGTGATTCTCTCTGTCAAATAAATAAATAAAATCTTAAAAAAAAAAAAAAAAAGAAAGCCCAAACCCAGCTCTGTTGGTAGCTTGGTTGACTCGAGCCCTCGCACTGACAGCTGGGAGGGGAGCAGGCATGCCCGTTTCCCCGCACACACCTTTCTGCCTTCAGTCTGCCTACTGCCCCACGCAGATCTGGCATCCGTTAAGAAGATTACAAAACACAACCTGCTGCCAAGACACAAGTCCCTCCACAGAGCCAGAGTCAGAAGTGATCTGGATGTTGAAATTATTAGGCAGGAATTGTTAAATAATTCAGATTCATATGTTGAATTGTCTCATGGGATACATGCCTGACTAGAAGAGGAGGGCTGCAGCAGAGAGATGGTTGGGAACTATGAGGGTCAGATGGAAGCTCTGGAAGAAAAACCCACATAACTGAGATGAAGGCCCATCAGTAAGCTCAACACAGCTGAGGAATGAAGCAGTGAACTCCAAGGTGAATAGAATTTATCAGACTGAACCACAAAGAGAAAAAAGACTGAGGAAAAAACCCCAACAAAATAATCAGAGCTGTGGGATAATATCAAAGATTTGGAAGAGATAATGAATGCCCCGTATGTATGTGTGTGTGTGTATGTGTGTGTACAGTGAAAGATATCAAGCTACAGATCAAAAAATTTTCAGCGAACCCCAAGCAGGATAAGTGAAAAACAAACCTAACCCAGGGCACCTGGGTGGCTCAGTGGGTTAAATGTCCAACTCTTGTTTTTGGCTCATGTCATGATTTCATGATTGTGAGGTCAAGTCCAGTGATGGGCTCCATGCTGGGTGCGGAGCCTGCTTAGGAGTGTCTGTCTCCCTCTCCCTCTGCCCCTCCACCCTGCTCAGTGCTCTCCCTCTCTCTCTCTCTTTCAAAACAAAACAAAAACAATCAAACAACAACAATGACAAAAAACCTGACCGAACAGAAACTCTTAAACACAACATATTCTAACTGCTAAAAAGGTAAGAAGGGCACCTAGGGGGCTCAGTTGGTTAAACAACTGCCTTCAGCTCAGGTCATGATCATGGGGTCCTGGGATTGAGCCCCACATCGGGCTCCCTCTGTTCCGCAGGGAGCCTGCTTCTCCCTTTCCCTCTGCCACTCCCCCTGCTTATGCCCACTCTCTCTCTTTCTCTCTGTCAAATAAATAAATAAAATATTTTAAAAAATAAGTAAAAAGGTAAGAAAGAGAAAAAAAATTGAGGGCACAGATTACAAAGGAGCAAAGTGAGGAATCAGAGTAGATGTCTTGTCAGAGACTCTGCAAACCACGGAAAACAAGACGCTGAAAGAGCCGTCAGCCTCAGTCTACACCCAGGAACAAGACGACTCTCAGAGATGCAAGAGAGATGAAGGCTTTCCTAGACGAAAATGGAGAGGATTCATGTCCTGCAGACTTGCAGGACAAGGAATAAAAGAAGTTCTTTCTTTATTTTTTTTAAAGATTTTATTTATTTATTTGGCAGAGAGAAACACAGCTAGAGAGGGAACACAAGCAAGGGGAGTGAGAGAAGGAGAAGTAGGCTTCCCGCCGAGCAGGAGCCGGATGCGGGACTCGATCCCGGGTCTCCGGGATCACGACCTGAGCCGAAGGCAATCACCCAACCAACTGAGCCACCCAGGCGCGCCAAAAGAAGTTCTTTAGACAGAAGGAACATGTTACTAGATCCTTGGCTCTATGCCCAATAGCAAGGATTTCCAGAAATTAAGGTCAATTTAAAAGACATTGCCTTTCTTTTTTTTTTTTTTTTAATATTTTATTTATTTGACAGAGAGAAACACAGCCAGAGAGGGAACACAAGCAGAGGGAGTGAGAGAGGGAGAAGCAGGCTTCCTGCTGAGCAGGGAGCCCGACGTGGGGCTCGATCCCGGGTCT
>PITA01010390.1:0-72220 GCA_004023965.1 Spilogale gracilis
AAAAAAAAAATAAAATAAAGGATTGCTTGACTGGCTCAGTAGAACATCAGAATCTTGATTTCAGAGTCATGAGTTCAAGCCCCATGTAGGACATAGAGACTACTTAAATAAAATAAAATGAAACAAAACAAAATAAAATAACATGAAAAGTAAGAATAACCTATTTATTGGAGTTAGTGCTCTATAGCTGAATCACTGGCTCCTTCTTCATAAAGTGTATACTTTAGCACATGACTCTTTCTCTCTCATCCATGGACATGCCAATATCCACAGGACTGATTCATCCAATTCTCTGACATCTGTGTTTCTTGATTTGTTCAATGTTACTTCATCCACACCACCAAAATCACATGTTGCATACTATCATCACCAGAAATAATTCTTCCACCAAAAATCACTGAAATAGGGCATGAGATTCCCTGATAAAATTTTCCCATTATTTCAGCCGGGGAGCTCAAATATCTCTTCAGGGGCATTTTCCTGAGTTCTAGGAGACTTTTCTTTCTATCAGTCTGGTCTCCTTCCTTTTTTATTTTTGTTCACATTCAGTTTGGGTTCTGTGGTGTATCATTTCAGTAACAAACCCCCACCCTAACTGAACAAAAATATTTACTTACTTTTCATTATTTTGCAGCTGATTATTCAAGAAATTATGCATTAGAATAAATTGGTACCACTGTCAACTTATGATTACCAGTCTCATATGCTCCTTAATCAGCACAGAAATTCTATGTTTTTCCAATTGACTGTCTCTCTTGGTACTTACAAAAAAACTATTTTAAACCTTCTTCACTCTTGGGGCACCTGGGTGGCTCAGTCATAAAGCATCTGCCTTCGGCTCAGGTCATGATCCCAGGGTCCTGGGATCAAGCCCTGCATCGAGCGGGAAGCCTGCTTCTTCCTCTCTCACTCCTTCTGCTTGTGTTCCCTCTCTAGTTGTGTTTCTCTCTGTCAAATGAATAAATAAAATCTTTTAACAAACAAACAAAAAACAACCTTCTTCTCTCCCATCAAAACACTGCATCTGCCATTCCACTCTAATTGTAATTACTCTCCACAAATAGGCACATTTTCTTTAATATAGAGAAAGTCGAAAGCATGAGACAGAAATTCACTCAAATGTTCTTTAATTTTTGGACATTTGCACCCATATTCTCCTTGTTCCCTTCTTTAAGAGAAGTTTTTCAACTTCTCTCTATAGCCAGTCTTTTCACCATTGCTCTGGATCCCACACTTCCTAAATTTCTCAAAGATTAAGAAGGCTAGTGGTTTGGAAACCAGCCTGCCTTCATTCTGTATAAGAAGATATCTGGAGGGACAAGAAGGAAAGAGTTGTTTATACTAGGACAGTGGAGCCTATAGTACATTACCCAAGGGAAAGAAAAATATTCATTTACAAATAATGGTCATGTAATTGTCCCACAAAAATCAAATCAAAATCATGCTCAAAGAAGAAATATATTGTATGTAAATGAGATTAGACTATATTACCACTGCAGTAACATTCATAACATTCTTTTGTTAAGATGTGCTTGATTTTTAGGTAAACAAGTGAAAAACTTAGTCATATTTCTCCTAATAGGGAAGTAAGCCTGAATGGGAGCATTTGCTTTTACCCTCACTTCTTACTTACAGGCCATAGCACTTCCTATTTTGAAGCAAAAGAAGCAAGTAGCTAAAAAGAAGCCTTTGATATCATCTGGACTAAGTTGAAATACTTTATTCTGTAAGGCAGAAAAAGGGACCCAGGTTGAATATAAGAATGGTGGGGAAAGGAGGAACACAAAATTGGGGTAGCATGTATGAATTTCCCGAGAGCAGATGATAGGAACAGATTTGGAGACTTGAAAATGGAAAGTGGGAGAAAAAAAAAAATGGAGCATACTCACAGCAAAGGTCCAAGTCTATGAATTAAGAGAGAATAGAAAAAGTCAAAGATACTTTTTCCACATTTTCTATTCTATATTATTCTTTGCAGAACACTTGCTATTTCATTGAAGAACATAGTTTCCATCTTATAACCTGTGTTGTGTTAGGTCTGAAGAAGATAAGCCTAACAAGCAGAATTTAGGAATGGAGCTGTAATTTCATCTTAACTATCTTGAGGAAGCTCCAGTGGAGGCAGAGACAAAGCTTTTGTGGCTTACCTGAGAATTGCTACACAATTTCTACTGATCATCACAGAAGTAGTTTGACCCAAGTGCCATGAGCTTCAGAAAAATCCCTCGGGGATTGAAAACAGTGTGGATAAATTTCCTGCCTCTTCATCCCCTTAATGCCCCCAAATTGCACTATCAAAGATTAACATGAAGCTCCTTGGAACAAGAAAGAATGCCCTGTCATACCTGGGAACTCTTAAGCTATATATTTCAATCTCTTTGTCAGCTGGTGTCATTTCAACTCAGCTCTCTTACTTCCAAGACAATAAGAGAAGCAACACATAGTTAAGTCTTTCTGCTATCACTGAATTTCTTCTCTTTAATTACAAGGTTTAATAGAACAAAGTGGTTGTTCCACCCACTTTTCATAGTTCTCATTTATTTACACCTCAACTCTCTCAAATTTGGTTTCCATCCCTTCTCATCATTCTCTTGAAATAGTTCTGTTCACCTTCCTATTAGTATATTGATATACTCAATACTTGATCTTCTGATTGCATTCAAGTGGTCTTTTGAATTTTGACATTGGTCTTTGGACCAAAGATGGCTTCTCAACTGTTGCAGGACATTCCAGGCAGTGGAATTAAAGAAATTTCATTTTGTTCATTAATATCTTGATGCAATGTTAGTTTTTTAAAATAACTTTACAACTTATGTTGTTAGAAAAAAATATTTTTCTGAAGTCATGTAGTGATGTAAATAGAAGACATCTTCATTTGGATGAAATTCTTATAAGGATTATTATAATTAAAAAATATAAGGTATGCTTTAAAATATCTATCATGCCATTTTATTTAAAAACAATTTTTAGTAAAATTGGTGAAAATAAAAAAAGAATCATTTGGATCTCCTGAGCAGGATCATATTAATAATAGAGTCACTATTCTCAAAATTAAGGAAGATGTTCCATTAATTTTAATTAAGTAAAGCTGCCTATGGATTGCCTTTAGAAAATAAAATACTTAAGAATTTTATATCCCCCTTCAAATTACTGACAAAGGCAGAGGTGTGGGGTCATTTCTTAGACTTGTTCATCGCACCCAAAGTGAAAGGGAAGTGAAAGCATGATGAGAATCAGCCTCATTTGCCCATTTTGAGCTTAATAAGGTACTTTTACACAGATACTTAGGGCTCTCTTGTGGCTGCACTTGTTCTAATTAATGCTTGCCACCTATCATCCCTGGTCTTAAGAATGAAACCAAGAGAATCCCCTAAGGGGGAGGAAAATGAGTTTTTAAAAATGTCTCTCTGAAAGATTTAATATAAGTATTTTATGAGACAATATGAAATGATTGAAAAGATGTCTTTATGGTTCTCATTAATATGCTCACATTCATGCTCTGTTTGTTGAATAATTAACAGAAATAAATGAGCGTTGTTTTTTCTGTGTATGATGCAAACATTACAAGCAAGTCACATTTTAATTTCATACTTGATGTTTCAGCTTATGCTATGTTTTTAGTTAGTGCTAGCCTATTAAGCTGCTAATTTATCTACTGTTGTGAAGGCCTCTGGAAATGCTGCTCCATAAATAATAGAGCAGTGATCCATAACCACCTCCCCTGTAACAGCATCGAGTCCACTGCAGCTAATAGGAACGAACTGCCGGTTGCTAGGTGCCAAAATGCTGCTTGCCTATTTAGGAAGTGATATAGTTTTGTCTCCCTGCTAAGATGACAAAACTGTAATTAGAGATTAATCAAGAGCTACATTAGTGCCACAGTTTCCTGCAGTCTGACTTTTGTTGCCCACCAGCAGTTAAGTGCATCTGCCTGTATTTACCAGTTCTCTGGAGATTTAGAAATTTATTGTCATATTTACAGGAACAGCTGCCGTGCAAGTTGTCAAATCATAAAGAACTAACTCAAGAGAATGCATATAATTAACTACTCTGTCTTTAGTCTATTTATTTTTAAAATGAGGCTTCATTTAAAAAGATTAAATAACATATTACATAACCAGCTTTTTTTTTGGTTCTTGGATTTTGTTATTTTTCATTAAAACATTTCCACAGTAATTTATTCTGAATAAATAAAGATCGATTCAAATATTGGAAGGGAGACAAATACATGCTGGTTGCAAAGGAGACTTGAATCTTGTGATTTTTCTGAGAGCTGGGCTGATGATGCATATTAAACATCATTTAAGATCTGTACTGCTCTGTTTTTTAAAGAAAGATAATACTGAATTATTATGGAATTGATCTTTATTTTAAAGTTTCATTTGCTTATCCCTTCAGATTTTTTGCTATGTGTGCTTTGAGATAAATTATTCTGTCATTTCTATTTACATATGTTGTATTTTTATTTTTTCATATGCTATAATACTTGGGCATGTTAATCACTAGCATTCTTCTTTGTTGAAAGCCTGATACTCCCAGATGGATTCTTGGTTTAGTTGATTACCATGGTAAACATAGTGTCAAAAATTAAGAGTATTGAAATAATTTTAATCTTAGATTATAAGGTTATGAACAACAGTAAGTAATGAATCTCTTAGTATTTCTGTGTTTATATTTATATGCAATTATCTTAAAACTTGAAGTGGAATTAAATATATGTATTTTTTATTGTTTTAATAAACAGTTTGAGTGAAATCATTGGAAAATTGTATTTGTATAAGTACACTTTATAAAATGATATACATATCACAGGCAGACACAATGCACCTGTTTAAGCATATGCATAGTATATATATTATTTTGCATTTTAAGAAAATACACTTTGATTCCATTTTGATTCTTCTAGCTTACACCAGAATTCTGGAGCAGTTGTAATTCATTCTAATATTCAATCTGTTAATACAAAACTAGTGCCATTAGAATTAGAACTTAGAAGTCTTTAATCACCTTAAAAACTAAAAATTACTTCAAAATAAGTTGAGGTTTTATGCTCAGACTTTTTTTTTAAATATTTTATTTATTTGACAGAGAGAAACACAGCCAGAGAGGGAACATAAGCAGGGGGAGCGACAGAGGGCAAAGCAGGCTTCCCGCCGAGCAGGGAGCCCGATGTGGGACTCGATCCCGGGTCTCCAGGATCATAACCTGAGCCGAAGGCAGTTGCTTAACTAACTGAGCCACCCAGGCGCCCCTCAGACTTTTTAATTACAGTCCTATTTCATGTATAAAGTTCTCTTAGAAACCATTTCATTAGTTTTGGGCCCCATAAGAAAAGTATAATTTTCTCAGGGTGCTTATTTACTCTTCTTCGCTAAAAGCAAGGAAGAAAAAATTGATTGTTATTGCTGTGATTGTCACTGTTTCTAAGAAAAAAATGCATAATATACAAGCATATGTATATATACATACACATATTCAGATAAAAAATTGTCAAAAGTCTTTAGAAGTATAATAAAAAGAACTATAAGATCAGTTACAGAACAATTTGTGCTGTCAAATTTATTTTGGAGTTTGCAGTTGTTTTCAGTTTAATGTGACAAACTTCTGTGTATTCGAGAAATGTTAATTTAGAAAAAAATATGAAATAGAAGAAATGAAATAGAGGAAAAAATTTTGCATCTGTTACTGAAAGAGCTCCACAGGGACTGAACTGAGAGCTTGAGATAGATCCCCGGCTGCTCACTATACTTTTGTTTGCAGTGGAGGGAAGTCTTAAAGCACTAGAGCTGACACAAGCACGGGGAGGGAGAGAGGGAGAAGCAGGCCTCCTGCAAGGCAGGCTGGGCTGGATCCCAGGACTCCAGGACCCTGACCTGAGCTGAAGGCAGATTCTTAACTTCTGAGCCACCCAGACGCCCCTAGAGCCGACTCTTAACACTGGCAGTACATAAGAAGTTTGCCACTAAAAACGTATGAAATCAGACTTCTCCTGATAATTTATATATATTGGATTATCATATTACATAATTTTCAAAGAATGTGGGTTTATTCAGAATATGGTTGAAATCATTTTTGGAAATACCAAAGACCTTAGTGATAATTTTATAATTCATTTAGCTGGCATAGAAAACATTGATTTTGAATAAAAAACAACATCCTTCTTATGTGTGTACTTACAGATATTTTAAATATTAATATTTGCTTCAAATATCTCTTAAATTTTTAATCACATTGCTGGAGTCTGTAAGTAAATATATATTTTAAAATGTAGAGTGTTATTAAAATGAAAACACTATTAAATAGGGTCTTATGGAAGACTGCGTAACAAAGCTGTTAAGTATAATTAATATGAATTTTTCCCCCTAATATGTTCCTTTCCACAGAAAAATATGGTTAGGACTTAGAGTTCTTTAGTAATGTTAATTACAGGCAGACTAGTTATAAGCTGAGGTCACAAATTATTTTACATAACATGTCATTATCAATGCAGAAGAACATTTTTGTGCAATGAAAGAGGGCATGCTTTAGCAGCTAATCACTAGACGTGGTTTCATTATTATGTTATTTGTTCTGCAGGTTATTTAAGAAGCATCAACAATAATAGTAATAAATCTTGTTATTTTTCTCTTAGGGTGAATTCCAACATGAATATTAAAACCTAGGAAATGTCCATGAGCCTTGGATTATCAAATTCTAATAATTTAGGGTACACTGAGGCTGAATATCCTTCCAGCTTTGATATACTAAGTATTTCATATATTAATTCATTTATTAGTGTGATGTGTTAAATAATTTATTAGTTGATTAATTTATTAATGTTATAAAAGCTACATACAAACAATGCCCACCATAACCTAAATTCATGAAAGTCAAACATGTCTTGGGGTTGAGGGCTATTTTGCTATATTTTTGTTTTATAGTCTCAGGAAAATTAATTTCCTGTGCCTCAGTTTCCCCATCTGAAAAAATTAGTATAATAAAATTTAGCACACAAGGTGGTTTGAAGTTTTTATTATTTGAAACCTGTAAAATGCTTAATATATATCATATTACTATTTTAAATATTCATTTAGATATAATCATCGTTATTATTCCTAAGAATAGAACCCACCCCACCTGAGACCGGGTTTTTCTGGGGACCAGGGCCAAGAAGCTTTGAGTTGCTGGAACTGAAGCTCCGGGAAGAAAAGTAAGGCAGCTGCGGGAACAGGCCTAGGGAAACTGCAGGCCACCAAGCACAACCATATCACCTTCACTTTTACTTCCTTCTCTCGTCAAATTTTTTGGGTCTCTCTGCTGTCTGCTTCTTGCCTTTCCAGATTTTATCATGTGCAGCTAGAGGGAGAAAGGAACACCAAGGAGCAGTCAGCCAGAAAACAAGCACAGAGCTCAGCCATTTTCCTAACCCTATCACCTAGCCCCGGGGCCATGCCTTAGCAACTTGGTGACTGGGTCTGCAGGCCGGAACAGCAAGGACTGTTCCACCTGACAGTTCTCAGTGCGCCAATGTTGGTATCCCACTTCGGCGGACAGTTCAGAAAGAGGATGATGCACTTACCCTGGCTGCCATTGGTCAGTATCTCCAATGCCTGAGAAAGCTGGTAGACTCATTCAGTTAAACATGAGGATCAAAAAGAAAGAAAAATAAAAACAGACTTGGTGATAGCATGTTCTCTCAGGAAAGCACCTCCAAGAAGACACCAGGCTGCAGAAAAGCCAATGTCAGCAAATGACCAGCAAGGAAGGGTGAGCATGTCAGCAACTGACCAGCTACCTCCAAGATGCCAAGTACAGTCTTGGGGTCCAGAGCCCAAAGGCAGCCACTTGATAGCGCTCAGATAGGTGAGGAAATGGGGAAGACCCACATCCAGGGGAGAAGACGCACGTAACCAGGAGAGTGTCTGGGATTGTCTGAATTTTTGTCTGGGCAACAGGAGGGGTCCTTCTGTCTATATACCTTCTTTGCCTGAAAGAATCAGAGGATATGGTTCTTTACTCTCTCACCTTGGGACAGTCAGGACAACCATCCTAAAGTGATATGGGAAATCTAGGTTGTGCTCCCTAAACCCAAAAGAGAGGCTACTAGCTCCCACACTGAGACTGTCACCTCACAATCAACGAGGATATTTACAATGGAGGAGGGAAAGGCTGTGCAGGTAGCCAGCTGCTGCCCCAGGCCAGGGGCTGAACTTGCTCCCTGGTGGGCACCCATTCTCAACACTGCAGATGGCAAAGGGCTCCTGGAAGAGGCAAGGTTCTCTACTACCAACAGGAAACAGGCACTCTCACCTGCTCTTAGTAGGCGGATAAAATGGGACAACTTTTCTAGAAGTAAATGTCACCATCAAGTTTTAAAATGAACTTTCTCTTTGATCCACTGTTAGGACTTGTGGAAGTATGCCAAAACAAATAAACAAGGATGTCCACTGTAGCATTGTTTATAGTAGCCTCCAATTAGAATTAATCAAAGTCTTTATCAACAGGGAGACACATTTAAAAATTATGATAGGAATGCCTGTGTGGCTCAGAAATTAAGCATCTGCCTTCAGCTCAGGTCATGATCCTGGAGTGCTGAGATCTAGCCCCCCTATCAAGCTCCCTGCTTGGTGGGGAGCCTCCTTCTCCCTCTCCCTCTGCTTTCTACTCCCCCACTCATGTGCTCTCTCTCTCTCTCTCTCTCTCTCTCTCTTTCTCTGTCAAATAAATAAATAATAAAATATTTTTATAGTTTTTTTTTTTTTTAAGATTTTATTTATTTGACAGAGAGAAACACAGCCAGAGAGGGAACACAAGCAGGGGGAGTGAGAGAGGGAGAAGCAGGCTTCCCGCCGAGCAGGGAGCCAGCCCGATGTGGGACTTGATCCCGGGTCTCCGGGATCATGACCTGAGCTGAAGGCAGTCGCTTAACCAACTGAGCCACCCAGGCGCCCCAATAATAAATTTTTTTTAAAAAAGATTCTTCCTGTCCCTCTGCCCCTCCCTACCCCATGGGCATGCTCTCTTTCTCACTGGAAAAAAAAAAATTTTGATAGAGGACTGTATGGGCTAACTAGAAAGATCTGTAAAGATGATAATGAGTGAAAAAAGTGAAGCTTGGAACAGTATATAAAATATGGTCAATTGGGGTTTAAAATAAAATGAATGCATGAAATATAAGTAGAGATACTCAGGTATGCACATAGTCTTTGTTATCTTTTCTCCTCAAAGCAGTCATAACAACTTAAGTGGTTTCTTTTGGAGACTTAAGTAGAAGAGAAGGAAACATTTACTTCTCATTTTATACTTTTCTGTAATTCAAAGTTGCAAAACTTGAACAAGTTTTATTATCATTTTTATTGGCAATAGCCTTTCTGTAACCATGAGGTAATCTAGTTGGAGCATAGCAATCAGAAAGAAAGACCAGGGGTGCCTGGGTGGCTCAGTTGGTTAAGCGACTGCCTTCGGCTCAGGTCATGATCCCGGAGACCCAGGATCGTGTCCCACATCGGGCTCCCTGCTCAGCGGGAAGCCTGCTCTCCCTCTCTCACTCCCCCTGCTTGTGTTCCCTCTCTGGCTGTGTTTCTCTCTGTCAAATAAATAAAATCTTAAAAAAAAAAAAAAAAAAAAAAAAGAAAGACCAGGAAGCTTAGTTTCTTTGCTGAGTAGTTAAATTAACCAACCCTAGTGCTACTCTATTTTACGACATAATATGATGTAGGATAAAAGATTTTCCTTACTATTAAAGTCAGTCGAGTCGAGATTTTATGTTACTTGCAGTCAAGGTGATCTAACTGATACAAAAGCTGTGGAGATATCAAGGGCATGTTCTGGACTCTACAAGGCATGAAATGGGATGCAAAGGTAGCTCATACTCTGCTACAAACTTCAGCTTCAAAATGAGATACAATTGACTGTTAAACATACAAAAAACTCAACCTCATGCTTAAAGAGAAGTGCACTTTAAAACTACAGTGAGATGCCATTTCTCATCTCCATATTGACGAAGATCAAAAAGCTTGATCACATCCATACTGTCAAGGGGAAATCAGCACACCCATTTGTTCCTGGTGGGATTATAAGTGGTATAAAGCTATAAAAGGCAATTTGATAATAACTTTCAAAACTGAAAAACTTAACTAGTTTTAGTTTACTAGTTTGGTTACTAGGTAATGTCATTGTTTGTAAATGCAAAATGTCTTATACCAACCCAGTTACCCATCATAACAGGAATAACTAATAAATCACATTGAATTCCATGAAATCACTAAAAAGAATGAAACAATTGCATATGTACTGATATGAAAGTACATCAAATAAATATTAAGTTAAAAAAAAACAGAATAGTACAGAATGGAATACTACCATTAGTGTGTGTGTGTGTGTGTGTGTGTGTGTGTGTGTTTCAGGGTTATTCTAAAATGTATAAACCATATCTGGAATGATCAACAAGGTAGAAATAATAAATAAATATGCTAAAAACTCAGATGTAAAACTTAAAATCATTCAAAGATCTAGTAGAAAAGACAGAGTATTTAGGAAAGGGAGATGAATTTCTAGGTGCACAGAATCACTGTAAAATTCTTGGAGGGAAAAGCTTATAGATATAAATGTTAAATGTCAGTAATTTCATTACCAAATGCATAAGGCATGTGGCCTACCAAGATAAGATGTTTACAACAAATAGTATTACACAAAGATGACTTTGAAGTCAAATAAGTAAGTCACTAACTGCAACAGAAAAGATAGCCCAAATCATTTAGGTATTTTAGAAAGAAAGAAATACAAATAGACAGTAAGCACATAACTAAAGGTTTTACATTACCAATAATTTAGTAATACAAAATTTTAAAAGATGTCATTATCCTTCATTAAAACTTGCAAATATAAAAAATTTCCAAAAACAGAGATTGCTTGGTGGGACAAGGATTCTTATAAAGCACTTACAGAAATAAAAATTGACAGAATGTTTTGGCAAAGTAATTTGGAAAAATGGAGCTCTCATTCTTTTCATTTTCTTTTTCCAACAATAGTTGTTGCCAGACTCATTTTAAGGAGATAGGAAACCAATATATGTAGGAGAATTTTCATTGTAGAGCTTCTGTGATAGTGGTAAGTATTCTAATTATCATTAATGATGAGTAGCTAAATAAATGGTACTATATTCATTAACTGAATTACTTCTCCACTAAAATTATTTTTATAATTTCTTTAATGACATTAAAAATGTTCATAATATATTAAAGGGGACAAAAGGACAAATCAGAATACAAACCAATTGCATAACTTAATTTTATATAAATAAATATGTACATTCCACATTTATGTGTAACTGTATTCTTACAATAAATCATATTAGAATATTAGCGGCGATGTAGCTGAAAGAATTGTGGTGAAAATACATCTCAACTTCTGTCTACATATTCTTGCATTTGCCTGATTTTCTTTTTTTTCCCGTATTAGGCACACTTTATTTTGTGAAGACTCATCACCAGACTCACTCATTCCCCACCCCCCTCCCTTCTAAAACTCTCCATTTGTTTTCTGGAGTCCAGAGTCTCTCATTAATATTCTTTCTAAAGTTATTTGTGTTCACTGGATCCCATTTGTTCTTATACATGATCATTTCCAAATTACTCCCACCAATGTTTTGTTTGGAATTGTGCTAAAACAAAAATGTACTTCGGAAAAAAAAAATACTCTTCCTTACAAAATAAGTCTTTCCAGGTGCCTGGGTGAATCAGTCGGTTAAACAGTCTGACTCTTGATTTTGGCTCAGGTTGTGATCCTAAGACTGTGGGCTCAAGCTCGGTGGGTGGCATGGTGTGCTCAGAGCTCAGTGGGGACTCTGCTTGAGGATTTTCTTTCTCCTCTCCCTCTGTCACCCCGGCGGCTCTCTCCCTTCCCGCTCAAATAAATGAATAAATCTTAAAAAAAAAAAAAAAATCCTGTCTTTCCATCAAACACCATGGTGTGTCTCATCACTGTACATAGTCTTTTTTTTTATGTCACTCAATATTGGGCTTTTAAAAATATTATTATGAGGATTTTTGTGTGTGTGTGATTAGAAATTCAATAATATTGTTTACTTGAGCTTTGTAATAGTTCTATCAGGTAGATATTATTATTACTATCATTATATGGTAAGAAAAATGGGATTTAGAGAGTTTAAGTAACTTCCTCGACATCCCATGAAGGTGAGCAGCAGAGGCCATTTCTATCTAACCCAAAGGCTGTAGGTTCACCCATTATGCCTGTTGCCTCCCAGTTATTATAGATAATAACTCATGAAGGAATTTTGATGCCCCAAACATTCAGTACAGTATAATGCTGACTGCATTTGTAAATGTAACCATTTAAAAGTCTCTTCCCACTTGCCTTTTTGTATAAAAACGAAATAGATTTCTGAAAAATAGTTATATCAATAATTATTTTGCTGGTTCATCATTTTAATTAGCTTTTTTACTTAGACCAGAACTATTTAACTTGCATTTCAAGATACTATAAATACGATCCACAAGGAAAAAACAGGAAATCAACATACATTTTTAATCCCTGTAAGTTTCAAAGGCATTCAAGTATATACTCTTAATTTCTCCTGTCACTTTTCATACCCAGAGAACACGAGAGACCACGGAAAGTTCACATTTCTCACAACGGGCTTGGCAAAACTCCATAATAGCTAGGTGACTACTGTAGTCTCTGAAGGTGAATCTTTTCCTGAACATGTTATTTACTGCTGTAAAGGTGTTTTTCAGCCATATACTTATCTCCATCAGGGAAATTTTAATTTGGCTTTAATTTTAATTTGGATAGTTTTGCTCTTCAGACTTCTCTGGTGTCCAAATATGCATTATTTATTAATATGTCCTTAAATTCCTAGATAATCTCTGACTATCATTCTTCAGGATAAAATTTAATGCAGTTTAGGATAAAACAACCACAATAACACTTAACGTCAAGCTTGCTCTTTGGTTAATATGTATCCTATACGAGGAAATTAAGTTTGTCAAGGTTAAGTTTTGTGACTTGAATATAAGGTCCTAGGTACATTCTTTTATTAATAAATGATAAAAATGCACCTAGAAACAATGCAGTGATTCAAACCTGTTTTACCTTTTGCACCATTAGTATTCTATTCTTAACTTTCCACTGGCCAAGTAACTACTGGTCTTCTAGAATTTTACTTTGTGTAACTGAAATCCCCATGAGAAGAGAATTGCTCCTGAGTCCTCGTATGTATTTCTGAAGTGGTTTCCAATCTTTATATTTGAATCATGACACTGAGCTGTGTTTTTCACTTTTGGTCACAGAGGAAAAGTGGTATCTATGGCAACAGAAAGTTGAAGTGTGGCTCCTGACAGGGTTTTTATGTGACAGAAATGACAGCCATCTTTGTTAAGTAATATTATGTTAAGATGCTATCTTTTGTGTCAACTTTACTGTGATATCCAAAATTGGGGAATTACAACTTAAAAGAAAAAGACAGCTCAGCAATTAAAGGGTATATTATAGTGTCTTTAGATGCAGTTCTTGTGACCTGCCTTTCGGTTCAGGGTTTGATTTATAAAGCAGCATGGACTAGTGTTCCAAAATCATGATTAGTTAATTAAAAGATGTCAGCATTGAGCCTGGACCAAACATATTTCTTATAAAAGTGACTAAAATTACACGTGTGGGTAATTTTGACTTCTTTCTTATCCAATGTATTATAAAAATGAACAGTTCAAGTTATTCAGAAGTTGTGGTTAGCAAAATTTAATTACTATTATTTAAGGTGGCTTCTTTTTTTCTTCTCCTTTTATTTTTTAAAAAAAGAATGCCCACTGTCTTCCTCAACCCTGCAACATAAAACACAGAAACAAACAGAGATAGATAGTTACATACCTCAGACTTTTTAAAAAAGTTTAGATTGAGTTTGTTCTTTTTTAACTGTGGAAAAATATACGTAATATAACATGCACCATTTTTAAGTGTTTTGTTTGGTGGCATTAGGTACATTCAGATTGTTGTACCACCGTCGCCATCCATAGAAATCCTTTCACCTTGCAAAACTGAAACTCTGTATCTCTTAAATAATAATTCCCCTTACCCTCTCCCTGCTGTCCCAGAAAACCACCATTCTCCTTTCTGTGTATCTAATTTTCACTATGCTAGGTACCACATGTAAGTGGAATCATACAGTAGTTACGTTTTTGTATCTTATTTCATTTATCATAATGTCCTCAAGTTTCACCTATTTTGTAGCATATGTCAGAATTACCTTCCTTTTTAAGGTTGAATAATAGTTTATTGTATGTATATAACCACATTTTGCTTATCCATTCTTCCAGTGATGGACACTTGGATTTCTTTCATCGTTTGGCTATTGTAAGAAATGCTACTATGAACATGGGTGTAAAAATATCTCTTCAAGCCCCTACTTTCAATTCTTTGGGGCATATAGCCAGAAATAGAATTGTCATATCATATAGTAATTCTATTTTAATTTTTCCAGAAGATGTCATGCCATTTTCCATAGTGACTATACCATTTTACATTCCTAGCAACAGTATACAAGTGTCCCAATTTCTCAACATCTTTACTAACACTTATTATTAACTGTACATACCCCATTTAAACAGTATTTCAGTATTTGAGGATAGTTTAATAAAATATTTTATGACCTCTGGTATCAGTGTGCCTAAGTTCAAATTCTAGATCTTGAGTTTACTATATGACACTAGGTAGTATTTAACTTCCTTGAACTTTAGTTTTGCTATCTGTAAATAAGGATAATAATAGTACATACGAAGGGATATGTTTTTGAGACACAAGTGAGATATTGCATGTAAAATACTTCACACTAAGACTCATTTACTAAGCTTCAACTCTGTAAGTGAAGAATAATAAAGTTTCTTAGTTCAGACTGATGTAACAGACCATATACTGGGTAGCTTAAATAGCAAACATTTCTCAAAGTTCTTGCATCTGGAAGCCCAAGATCAAGAGGCTAGCATGGTTCAGTTATTGGTAAAGGCTCTCTTTCTGGCTTACAGATGGCCATAATCTCATTGCACCCTCACATGTTTGAGGCAGAAAGTGAAAGAGAGGAAGAGGAAGAGAGAGGAGGGAGGAACAAAGGGAAGGAGGGGGGAAGACTAAATTTTTCCCTCTTCTTCTCTATCTTGGAGGCTCCACTCTCATGAGCAAAATACTTCCCAAACATCCCACCTCTAAATGCCATCACATAAGGGCTTCATTATATGAATTTTGAGAGGGCACAGACATTCAGTTCATAACACAAGGAAGCTAATGTTAGGAAGATCTCAGTCCCATGCAACAGAAAACCAAAGAGAATAATTAACACTTCATTTTATTCATCCAAATCCTTTTCTTTTTCAAAGCCCTCACTTTGGCTTTCCCACCACGAGGATTCAATAGTCATCTTCATTTTATTTATGGATTTCTTTCCCATTGTCCATTTTATTCCTTATATTCAGATCAGTGCACCAAATGTTTTTATTAATTTCATTTTTATGTGTGTATCATTTTTTACTACATTATTAGATTCTTAAGGACAGAGATCATTCCATATACTTTTTTTCTTCCCTGATTCCTTTTTTAAAAAGATTTATTTATTTTAGAAAGAGAGAGCAAGGAAGCAAGGAATAGAGTGCAGTGGGGGGAGGGGCAGAGGCAGAAAGAGTCTTAAGCAGACTTTATGCTGACTATGGAGCCTAAGACAGGGCTCCCTCCATCTCAGAACCCTGAGGTCATGACCCTGAGATCTCGTCCTGAACCAAAATCAAGAATCAGACACAATTGACTGCACCACCCAGGTCCCCTCTTCCTGATTCCTTTAACTCTGCAATGTATATTTCACAGTTTGCTAGTAATTATATTTGATTAGTCTTAATGAAACCCTATGCAAGTGAAATTTGCATGTAGTTTTAAAAAGGTTAATCAATAGGCTGAACGTTTATATTCAGCAAGAGGAATTTTACTGATTATTCTATGTCATTGCTGGGTTATGGAAAAAAATAATTAATTAAAAACATCTATGTCATTTCCCATGTTGAAATTAACAAACACAAGTGTTATTAGTTCACTGATACTTAAAATTCTCATATCTACAGAGGCCAAGTTAGCTTAGTCATTTGCATATGTAAGAGACAAAAAGTTTGCTTTCCTGGGATCTAACTGAAGGTTCTAGTCATACTATATTGATCGTCATACTGAAGCTAGGCCCATTATCCAATTTTCTACCTTTTTAGATATATCTGTTGCGGAAATAGTGTTTCTCAAGGTTTACTTTGTTGTGTACTGAGATTTATATATATATATATATATATATATATATATATATATATATATACATATGCACACACACATATAACACTGGGTTCTAGACCCATAGACACATAGAACACTGGGTTCTAGACACATATAACACATATAACACATGGGTTCTAGAGTGACCCTGGATTGGAATAATGAAATGCCAATTCTAAAAATTCTTAGCTACATTATATTTGAAAAATATACAAACATTGGAGTGCCTGAGTGGCTCAGTTGGTTATGCATTTGCCTTCAGCTCAGATCGCGATCCCAGGGTCCTGAGATGGATCCCCGTGCCGGGCTCCCTGCTCAATGGGAAGTCTGCTTCTCCTGACCCTTCCCCCTCTTGTGCTTTCTCTCTGAAATAAATAAATAAAATCTTTAAAAAATATGTACAAAACTTTGATAAATTTTATTGTAATTGTATGAAAAATGAGAATAATCTTATCCCTGGGACTGTAAAGATTAGAAAGGATAGCGTGTACAAAATACTCATGAAAATGCCTACTGTACAACAAGCTCAAAATAAATGTTAATTATTACAACTGTACCTACAAATGCTTTAAAATAATATGTTTCTCTAAATTTAAGCTTCTATCTCCTATAGGTTGTATTGTATTAGTATTTTGGGGCTCTGATCTTTAAGTGAACATAAATCATTTTACTGAGAAAATCAATGCCTATAGTTTTGGTACCACACTACCACCACTACTAAGCTATTACTCCTACCACTGCTTGGTTTTTCCATGGTGAGGGCAGTCAACTGTCCATGCAAAGGCAAAGAGACAATGTTCAGGAGAGAAGCAAGTAAAAAGCTATCATGGGAACCACTGAGGGAGAGAGGATGGTTGATGGCGTCTGAGAATCCACGCCTAGGTATGCTGTGGGCCAAGACAAGGGCTGAGTTCAGGCATGGCAGAAGATACAAATGGTGGAGGTCACTCAGGGCTAAACGTGTGAGAAACAGAAAATATTACCCTCATGAAATAAACAATGACTTTGAATTTATTGTAAATAAATGAATGCTTTATGAATTTTAAGATTTATAAATGATATATAAAAGAATGGTTATTCCATGTGATGTATATAAAATCAAGGCAGAAACTATGAATTTGGAAAATATATCAACCTCTCAAGGATTATTCACTAATGAGGATGTGTACTTTGTGGGAGGGAAGAATCTTAGTAGAGCAGAAAACCTCTATAAACTGCTCCTTTTTAATATCTACAGACTAGGTTATTCCGCAACTAGTTCTATTCTAAAGAAGAAAGATCGAAAATGTCTTTAGTAATGGTGACATTTTACATCAGAATGCATTGGAAATAATGGATTACAAGGCAGAATTTAACTTTAGCCAGTTGAGCTACACCAATACATAATAAATATCCTGATAGACTATCCAGAATACTAAATAGATAGGCTTAACATAAGAAAAAAATGGATATACATGTCCATTATTCAGCCATACTAATATAAAATTTATTTTAAAGCTAATAATATTTCTGTCTTTAATGAAATGTCGAACATTTATGTCAAAATTTTAAAAGCGTAATTCAATCACACATGAAGACAAAAATTTTTCTAACATACAGAGATTAAAAAGACAGAACATTTAAAACTGAATTGGAGGCACACAATATTTAAATATTCACTGAAAATTGTAAGAATTATTTTCAGTATCAAATTATCTTGCATTTTATTTAAATACCATAAGGTATACACATTTTCTAGAGTTTTTGGTGTGCATGTATTATTCTGGTAGGAAGAGTGAAGAAGTCAAAACAAGTTTTTAAAAAGTGATTTTTAAAATAAAAAAGTTCCAGTAGATTAGAGAAGAACTCTGATAGTTGTAACTTCAGCAATCACTTGGGATCAAACGCTAAATCCACAAGGCAGCTGCACGGTACGGATAAACAATTTTGTTCTCCACAATTACCTTGATTGTGGATAATCTGATTTGGACTGCTGTATGGGTGTGTGTGTGTGTGTGTGTGTGTGTGTGTGTGTGTGTGTGTGTCTGTCTAATCTTATAGAAGAGTTGATGCCTTTGGTGCTGAATTAGGTCAAAATACAAAAGACAAAATAGATAATAAGTAAGAAACATTATCAAGATTTTAAATCCACAATTGTACTCTATTTCCCCAAACCCAGAGCTTTGATGAAAATTGTTTATTGCATGGCTAAGGCCTTATCTGAAGACATCTTCTGGGCTTTGAAGATTTTATCATAGTCTTAGAAATAAAAAATTGAGCAAATTGCAGTGCTTTTCTGTAATTTTGTAAAACAGGGTGTTTCAAGATAAATTATACCAGTGGACTGTATCTGTCTTGTACCACAAAACACATGTAAAATACCTGTAATTTAGTCATTTCAAGGCATGCATGAAAAAGGTAATAAACACAAACACAGACATCCTAGTTTGCAGACATGAAGACTTCACAAGTTAGAAAGATCTCAGGCTTACTAAATATCAAAGATGAAATCTGTACGGCACACCAAACTACTGAAAATTGCCTTCAAATTTAAGGTGCAATTTATTTCAAATGGGGTAAAGTTGTAGCTGGAAGCATTGAAGCAGACAGAGCCTCACCTAGACTTATTATTTTATATTTTCAATACAAGCCCATATACACATACGTGCAAACAATATATGTCTCAAATTATTTTATTTCTTATTTTTTAATGGCTTGGCGGTTCTAATATTTAATTTATATCAAAAAGTTTTATTTTAAGGCATATTTTGACCTTCAAAACTTTCTGATTTCTACATTCTTCTTAATATTTTTCGGGGTGCTTGGAAATTTTTATTTCGAATAAAATTATGTTAAATGATATTAAATTATAAGATCATCTTGTTCCTTGTAGTAAACTCAGTTCAAAATAGAACATTATTTTATTTAAATATAACATATTCATATATTATAAATATTTAAAACAAATATATTTCTTTAAATGAATAAACAAATTTATTTAAATATAAATATATCTATTTAAACATAAAGTATTTAAATAAATTTTTTTTTCATTTCACATATAGTAATCCTGGTCTCATTTTCTTAATTTCCTAATCTCCTAATATATACAACTCCGGTCAAAAAGGATATGAAAAAAATATATATATAACTGGTAAAACTATAACTGCAATATTAGGTTTCTCTGAATTTTCTTATTATGAAATACTAATATAAAGGAAAGAAGATCACTGAAGTTTCTCCCTCTCTCTTTCTCTCTCTTTCTCTCTCTCCCTTCCTTCCTTCCTTCCTTCCTTCCTTCCTTCCTTCCTTCCATCCTTCCTTCATCCCTTCTTTCCTTTCTTCCTTCCTTCTTTCCTTTCTTTCCTTTCCTTCCTTCCTTTCCTTTCTTTCCTTTCTTCTTTTTTTTCTTTTCCCTGCATAAGATTGTGAACCAGAGTTTTAGTGTATAAACACTATTGTTTTCCTCACTATGTCAGCAAAGGGCACATCTAAATAGGTGGAAAATTCCACAACTGCAATATGGACAGAGTCTCAGTGGACACCTTAGCACAGGTAGAACATTGAAATTGATCTTTGGAAAGCACACCTTTTGTGTTTTTTACCTATTCAAAAGACTAAATTAACTTGGCCTCCTAATTGACCTTTAGTAAGTACGAGAATTCAGAATATCAATATGATAATAGCACTTGCCCTAACTCTACTAAGTTAGGCAAAAACATAACATAATTAGTAAAATTCATCTTTGGTAACAAGTGAGATGATAAAAGTAATGTACATATAGGAGAAGAGTTTTTGCTTACAAAGTGACAGGTATGATTGGGTAGATGTTGGAGAACTTCTGGTTAAAGTCACTTTCATAAAGTACTTTCTGACATTGTGTATTCCTCTTGTGGTCTTGACTACTTCAGAGGTGCTCCCTTTCCTTAACAGCCTGTGTTTCTTGCCATGGTTTTTATGGTGGCGTCAGGAAAGCTTTTCTTACACTTTCATAGGGCCGGCTCATGAGCTTGTGACTACGATGTCAGGCAGAGTCCGCCATTCAAAAGGACATTTTGCTTGGTTTAATGTTGTCACTGGGTTGAAATTTTGATAATATAATTGTTGAACTTGTGTTTGTAATTGTAGGTGAAATTTAGTGGGACAGTGGAGTATGCAGATGAAGAGAGGGGATGCTCACATTATACATGTTTGCTGCATTTCGTGCTGTTATTTGCATAGAGTATTTGCAATGCTCAGGAGGACGGAATTCCAGTGGACCCATTAATGTGGGAGTTCAGCCAAGATCAGAGCACAAGCTTAGTTTGTTACACTGCTTCCACTGAGCTCATGGGAGTACTCTCAAGAAATCGCCCTTTCTGTTACTCAAGCCAGAACTTGCTTTGAATATGGAAAGAAGACAATGGCCTTTTAAAACCCAGATGACTGGGGTGCCTGGGTGGCTCACTTGGTTAAGCGACTGCTTTCAGCTCAGGTTATGATCCTGGAGATCTGGGGTCAAGTCCCACATCAGGCTTCCTGCTCCGTGGGAGGCCTGCTTTTCCCTCTCTTGTTCCCTCTCTAGCTGTGTTTCTCTCTGTCAAATAAATAAAGAAATTAATTAATTAAACAAAAAATAAAACCCAGATGATCAAGGAATGCTAGCACTCGTTTTACCTGTATCACTTCCCTATATTAGTCAATACTTAAGTTAAAAATAATAACTTAGAAATAAAGGGAAAAAACAGGGCAAACTTCAGTTCCTTTTTTTCGTTTTTTTTTCTTACTAATTGATAAAATGTGCCTGTGTCAAGTGAAGTAAAACTAGTTGAATTAGTTTTGTGCAGCCGTTTAATAGTTTGGGTAAGAATGAAATGCATATGCAGGTATAAGGTATGGTGTACAAATTGTTTAATTTTGGTGGTTCTGTATTTGAGTTAAATGTTCTTATCTTTGCAGTTAAAACTGGCATCATAGAGTGTAAAGATGAATGGTAAAATCCATGATAATAATTTTAAAGTTATATATCTTACAATAACTTTAAGTAGCAAAATACATTATGACAAGTTGAGAGTACGTGTGGAAGAAAGAAAAGTCTTTATATTTTAGCACCTTAAATAGTAGTTGTTCATGTTTTTTGAAGAAAAAAACCCTGCATTTTTATTTTTCATTGGGCCCCATAAATTATGTAGCTGGCTTTATATTTCTAAATATTAAAAAAAAAACATGTATTGAATGTTTACTATGTCTATACCATGGTGCCAAGAACCTGGGATGAGGGGTGAGAGGGTAAAGCATTGTACAAACACGTCATTATATCTTCACAAATCCTCACAAATATTCTTCATATTTAAGTGGTAAGATCCCTATTTGCCAGATGAATCAAATGACGCCTATGTCATAAAGAGGCAAAAGATAAACTCAGGATTTAATCTTAATTCTGATTCCAATTCCCATACTCTCCACTCCACATAGTGATCATATAATTAACCTTCCAAACTGGGACACTTTTAACAATGAAATGGGATGATAATAATAAATACTTCAGGACTATTGACATATACTGATTTAGGAAGCAAGTCAGGATTTGTGATCACTCTAGCTAATAAAATTCTTCTTCACATGTCGCTAGCCATTGATTTACCTTTTATGATACCCCCTACACCTGTAGGAGGGCAGGTCTGGTACAACACTTGATAGGTATTTCATGATTATTTGGTGAATAAACAAGTCTTTGCTGAGTAGATCCTAAATATCATATGGTTAAGGTTTTTCTGGAGGTTAAACAATAAAGTTAAATAGTGCAGAAATTGAAAAATTAGATAGAAAAAGATTAGAGTTATAATATATTTTATTTTATTTAGTTTTGTGCCTGATAAACTTCAGATATTATTTCAAATTTAATGTGGCATCAGGTTATAAAACAAATGGAGATGTTAAGACCCTTTTTCATCTTCAAGTGTTCAAAAGTTTTAGAGAGTATCATTACTTGGGTTGTCATAAGATTTTTTTTTCCTTTCAGAGATTCAACTTCTATTAGATAGTATGCCTAGATAGCACAAAGCCAAGTGCAGATTTTTAAATTAACTGGGAACTTAACCCACCATCTGATCTGCACTGGATGCGAAAGAAAACTTTCAGAGTATTTATGACACTTTGATTGTTAAGAAACAAATCACTTGCATTCGTATCCTGTTAAGAATTTTCTTTTTATTCAACTTTTTATTTACTACTTTCAGACAGAAAGTGACTTGTCTTATTTGTCAGTATATCTGCATAGTAATCAGTGCAGATCTCAGAACAAAATCAGGAATAAATCATTATAAATGAAATTTGCTATCAGAAAATTTATGGAAGTATGAATACAATTCTAAGAGTAACTATTAAGAAACTTATTATTAAATGTAATGGTTTGGGGAAAGAGTTAAGATGCTTCCTTTGTAATAAAAGATGTGATTTTCATGTTCCAGAGGAGATAGATAGAAGTTATATATTCTGCTAGATAGAGGTTATAATATTTTAAAATTTTTATGCATTTAATAAATTTGGATGCTCATAAAACTTTGAGACTTACAATACTTAAAGCTTGGTTCTCCCTTCTTACTCTATTTCTATCTCTTGCCCTAAAATTATTGAATGAGGAAACTTCCTGTCCTTCACTCGGCTGATTACCATTTCTGGGAACATTGCTTCTGAATGCGGGACATACAGAAATGACATCTCACTGCTGGATGTGCTGATTCACTGGCACTAATATGTCATTTTCAGAAGCGTTCCCTCTCACAGATATTTCAGCATGGCAGATTCGTGGGTCGAAGGGTAAAAGCAGGTTACCTGTGGGTAGAAGCAGATAATGGGCATTTTATTACCCAGACATCTCTAGTTTTAAAGCTGCTATTCTCAAGGATTAGACATATGACCTCCAGTCATGATTTTGATTCCATAAATTGAAATTGGTTGTAATACTGTTCATTGCTTACATGTGATTATGCATGAAGTTAATGTTATATGATTTTCCATCTGAGGTGATTTCTTAACCTTTTCTCTTCCTCCCTGTCCTTAAGTCCACTGTATTCAAGTTCCCACAGAAATCTCTTAATTGAATAACAATTAATGAACACATTTAAAAATATAGCTTATATTTATTTATTATGTTTGGGATTCAGAATGCTCAACTTATAACTCCAAATACCATTTTTACAGTTAGGTGCTTGGATAGGTGTTAAGTGGTAAGCATTGTACCCACCTGGTAAAAGGTAATAAATTATAATGAAGTTATAGCACTTATTATTATGACAGCAAATCCTTCTGTAGTGCTTACTTTAGCCCTTTTATTATCCTAGGAATTCCAGCATATTAATTTATTTAATAAATTTACAGTGTTTTGGGTAAAATAAAATAAATGTGCATGTAATTAAAACACAAGTAATTCTGTAGTAAGTATATAAAAACTTTCAAAAAATGTCAAACAATTTTGGAAAGAGAAAAACTATCTAGCTGCTATAATTACAAAAGGCTATAAGAAGTTGCTTCTTGGATATTTTCTGCATGCTAGCTAGGTATATCAGAAACCTCCAAGAGGACCTATCCCTCAAAGATGTTCAGGAAATAAGAGGCATATATAACATAATTAGAGAACTAAAGAAAATGACACATATTTTAAAATTATGTATATACTTTTTTATGTTTTTGCATTTAAAAACCTCTCTATGCCTTATTCTTATACTTCTCACTTTATAAAATAGGGACATTTATCTAACAGCAAAAATTAAAACTGAAGAATGTTCCTGATTCAAAGCATGCACCTATTGAAATAAATGAGCTTTAAAGCAAGTAGTAGATGTAGTCAGCATTTATTGTATACGTACTATGTATCATGCCCTTAAATCTAAAACAACACGATGATATAGGCATATTATCAGGACATTAGGAGTGATGGGCCTGTTTTGTTGGGAACATGACTATCAAAATGGAGAGGAGTCTATAATTCCACACTAAAGTAACTCCTTAAACTTTCTCTTGCACACTAACCCCATCATCTGGCAAGTTATTTCAGCCTAACTCTCCCTTTCTTTCAGAAGTCTTCCCTTAAATAACTGTCAGTTGTCACCTTTATGAACAAATCTCCTTGGATTACTCTGTCAAGCGTGCGACATGCTACATTGCATTTTTTTAAATTAAAAAGTTGAACTTCCTCAAACACATATGAGAAGACTATCCTAAAGATAATCAGCAGCGAATGTGGGTATTAGAATTCCCTGATGATTCATGTGTGTAACCCTCCGAGGCAGCTTTTTCTTGCTTATGGAGAAAGACAAATATCACCAGGATTTTGAAGGTCCATCAACAATGCAGTTAAAGTTCCCACTTTGAAGGTCCATCAACAATGTTAACAAGACTTGATCTGTGCAGGATAATATGGCATAGTGGTGACAGGAATAGGATATGCATTATGGAGTAACATTAGGAAAATAAATAAAATTCATAATTATAATTTCTCCTGTGTGAAATGGGTACAGTAATAATATTACCTTATAGATTCATTGCATTTATATTTTTATTAAATGAAATAGTTTGATTAAAGTAATTTGGAGTTACTGCCTCATAGTAGACATATGAAACATGGTATTCTTATTATAGTACTATCCTATAATAAAGTTGTATGCTTCTATATAAATGTGGTATCTTACATGAAAAGCTTAGCTGGTAATCTTACTAAGAAGGTCCTAATAACATCATAGTAAATAAAAAATCTCATGGTGGTAGAAACTGGTTTGCAATTTATTAATTTACAATGAGAATAACAACTGTTATGCCAACTACACTATTTATGTTGCCATAGTCTACAAATAATTGAAAACAAATTTGTTAATGCGTATGTAGGTGTTCAGCTATATTTGGTCAGGAATTGATTGTCATCATATCTCCATTATACAGTGATTAGTGTTAGTGTATATGTTTTGAAAGAATAAATAGAATGGGTTTAACATAACCCGGATAAAAATAAGCTACCATATGTTAGATCAGTATCACATTCAAGAAAACTACCAGTTCAATACCCAGAAAAACAATTTAAATTCATGACATTTCAGTATAACATTAAAATATCCTCTTCCTTTCTTTTGACAATTCCTAAAAGATATTCTCTGCTTTCTTACCTTATTACAAATTCCTACTCAAACTCCTAATCTAAATGTTTTCCCATTATTTACCCTGCTTTCTAATTCTTGTTCCATTTTCCTACTTTTTTAGGCCATCATTTTCTTTGAGCAGCTGCACTTTAATATTTCTGATTGGGAAGAATCCTAAAATGCTTATTTTCTGTCTCTGTTAAATAACCATCGTCTCCTGAAAATCAGAAAACCATTTGTATTTTTACCACCCAAAGTTCTCCACAATCAAGCTGCTGCTGCTGCTGCTGCTTCTGCTGCTGCTTCTTGTTCTTTTCTTCCTCTTGTTCCTCTTGTTCCTCTTCTTCCTCTTCTCCTTCTCCTTCTCCTTCTTCATTTCCCTCTCCCTACCCACCCTCCACCCCCACCCACCGGGTTGAAGTTGGGTTCCTCCCAGATGTGGATGGGGAAAGTGCAATTCATTTTGCTGTGTCTTGGTGTGATTCTGCCAAAGCAGATGTTAGGGAATTTGAGCTGTTGGAGCAGCAAACATACCTGAAGCTGGCTTTAATGCTTCCCAAACTCACTAGAGCTAATTCTTCTGCAAGAAGACCTAGAAAGAATGAAAAAGAACCCTTTATCATGAATGAAGTTTGCTACTAATTATTCCATTTTTTTGCAACTAAATAAAGCAGGGACCTAAATATTCTAACCCATAACATTTCTGGGAAGTTTTAGTTTGATTCAATCACTCTTACACTGTTTGAGGATTCTCTGGAACATTATGAGATTAGTACCCTATTAGATAAAGTAATTACCTTGTGATCAATGTTGCCTCTCAATAAAAACAAACAAATCAGGGGGTGCAATTCCTAAACCAAAATGGTTCTGATCTTATCTTCTGTTTGACTTTGAGCAACAGTATTTATCCTGGCCTATTACAACCTTGAATGTTGATGCAGGATATAAGAAGAGTGAGTTATGTCTGCATACATTTCATGTCTCTGAATATTTGGATGTCTCAAGTCCATAAACCCTCAGATATCTCACTCCCTGAGTCTCCATGAGGGTATGTTTCTTTTCCTCATCTCTAACTGGCTTCAATGATAGGTGTCCCTGCTACTGCTGGTGATTTCTAACTCCCATAAAAATTACTGGCCATCCAAGTCTCTTATTTGCCTGAATCCTGTGGTTTTTGTTTTAATTGTTGTTTTGCTTTTGTTCTAGTTATCAAAACAGTCCCCCATCCCTATAGCTAAACTGCAACAAAATCCTTAAAGCATAAAACCCATAGAACAATAGTTTTCACCCAGAAATGCAGTTGTGAATATCCTGTAAAGATCCTAAACACTCTCCACCATGGAATACATGATTTGCAGGTGGTCAAATTGTCCATCAAAGAAACAGAAGTCCTTGGAAATTTGAGTAATTAATATATACAGTCTAATGCTAGGAGTAAAAAAAAAACCTCAGTTACTCTCCCACATATTTCAAACTCTGAGACCTCTTCCAATAAGCATTTCAGTAATATTTTACAACCAGTTACAGTACTTTCTTTTCATCCATGGAAAAGTGTTCTTCATAAATTTTTTAGATCTTATAACAAGACAACAATGTAGTTTTACCTGTAGTGGTGAGGGCTGCACAATCTATTGTTTCTTAGTGACAATCTATTTTCCAGTAGTCCTAGAATAATCCAGGAAAGATGAGCAAAATGTCTTCAACTAGACTGAGCATGACAGCTATGCATTTACTTTACTTTTCTTTAAAAAAAAAAAAGATTTTATTTACTTATTTGAGAGAAAGAGAGCATGAGTGAGGGGAGAGGGGGAGAGGCAGAGGGACAAGGAGACTCCCCACTGAGCAGGGAGCCAAACACAGGGCTCAATCCCAGGACCTTGAGATCATGACCTGAACCAAAGTCAGATGCTTAACCAGCTGAACCACCCAGGTTCCCCACCTTTTTATCTTTCTTAAGAAAATGGGAGTCAGTGAAGGATAGGCTAAAATTTAATTTCTAATTGAAAATTCTATAGGAGAGTCTCATGAGCTTTTCCAATTATGTGAATTCATATAATTGCATAAATTGAATACTTCATATGGTATATTCTATTCTGAACTGAGCATTTTCTCCAAAATTATAATTTTAAACACAAAGAAATCTCTATTTCTCTGACTTTGAGGTGCGATTCTAAAAGTCATTGTGCTTATGTGTTTTCAGCTGCAATTCTGTTGCACTATAAATCCAGCCTCCATTTGAGCGTGATAAGAGTGTGCTCTTGGCTTGTTGCAGTAAGAAAATTATCTGTGGATCAGTTAAAAATGTTACATTTTAAGTGGAAAATTCATAATAATAACTACTAAAATGTACCCTACATAAAAGTGGGCCATCTCATATGCCACCTAACTGTAAGATTGCATTATAATTTTTATTATTTATGAAATATTTTAAATTATTTTAATTTCTGCTCTTGGGAATGGTGAATTAGCTTATTTCAGGCTAACCCTCCTATGGATAATAATTAAAAAGTCTCAACAAATATTTATATAAGGAAAATCTCTCTTTTAAGGTACTAGAGAGCAACCAATGAAAGACAGAAGAAGGAAGAGATAAAACCTTTAAAAGAAGATAAGCATACTGAGTGAATTACACATTTATTTAGCTTCTGTTCTGAGGGCATTCATCAGTTTTTTTCTTCACATAGAAAACTGACCTCAAACAGAAAATAAATGTTGTATAAGATAAGGAGTCAGAGGTCAGTTTGGGACTTCCATGGCTAATATAAATTAAGATCAAAATTCTGAAAAGGAGGAAGGCACAGAGAAAGGAGGCACCCAGACTTGCAAATAGACTCCTGCTTTGTACATATGTGGTGTGAGACTCATCGTTGAAAGCAAAAATGGGAAAGATGATGTACTGAATGCAAATTTGAACAAGTGCAAAGTGCTTTGCCATAAGGTATTGGCGTAAGGACATATGAATAGATCAGTGGGACAGAATAGAGAATCCGGAAATGGGTTTCAAATGGCACAACACTCTGTTTCACAAGAGAATAAAAACCAGAAGCCCTCAGTTCCTATGCTGATGAGAAGGCTAGGCCAAGTCCTGGCTCTGGGCAGATTTAAGGCTCATTTGCAGCTCCCTCCCTCCACTGTGAGGGTCCCAGATCTTCTCTCTGGGAAAGAGGGTTTTAGTCAGGCATGGCCAAGCAGTAAGGCCTGTTGTGGTGGTGTGGAAGTATTTGGAAATACTTGATTTCTTGGGGCACCTGGATGGCTTAGTCAGTTAAGCGTCCAACTCTTGATTTCAGTTCAGGTCATGGTCTCAGGGTTATGAGATTTAGCCCCGTGTTGGGCTCCATGCTCGTTGTGGAATCTGCTTATGGTTCTCTTCTTTCCTCTTCTATTCATTCTCTCCCTCCTTTTCTCCCCCTCTGTCTCTCAAGAAAAAAAAAAAAAGGTAAATACCTGTTTCTTAACTTAAACCAGTTTGCACCTCTATATGTGTATGTACGTATTTTTTTCAATCGATTTTCAAAAAGTACTAGGGTAGTTCAATTTGGAAAATGAAATGTTTTTATTAAAAGATACTGAGACAACTGTGTAATGTCTGGGAAAAAAATAAACATAGATCCATACCTCATGCCATATACAAAAAGCAGTTTCACATGAATCATGATTCTGAATCTAAAGTAAAAAAAAGAGTTTGGGAGTTTTTTTGCAGAAATATCTTTGCCCCATATTGTAGGAAAATAAAGATAATATAGGATATCAAAAGCAATAAAACATGAAAGTGATGAATTGGGTTTACTCAAAAATTTCTGCTCATTTCAAGATGATTAAGAGAATTAAGAAAATGCCATAAGATTTAGAAATTAAATTCAGTACATATGTCTGACAAAGGTTTGTATCCAAAATAGATAAATAATCCCTAAAAATCTATAATAAAAAGTTAGAATCTCAGTGTACAAATGAACAAAACTTAAACAGCTACTTCATAAAATAAGATATAGTGATGACCAATAAACATAAAAAAGAATGCTCTCATCGTTATTTATCATCAGGAAAATAAATTAAAATGACATTGTGATATCATTATACACCCATTAAATAATTAAAATTTGGAAGTTTGGCATATTCAAGCCTTGGCAAGAATGAGGAGGAACTTTGGATCTCTCATACATAGTGGGCGGTGATGTGAGATGTTTAGGAGTAATGTAAATCACTTAAAACATTTTTATAATGTTAATTTTGAAAACACCCCATAACCCATCTATACCATTCTTAGGAATTTTCTCCAAAAGAAATGGAAACACAAATTCACCAAAAGATTTGTTTAGAAATATATATAATAGTTTTATTCTTATTAAGGTCAAACTTAAAATGTAATATTCATATAAGTCAGTGTCTATAAGAAGATATGGACTACTGTTATATGCAAAAATCTGTATGAGAAAAAAGAAGACAGATACAAAACAGTATGACTATAGAAAACCCTTCATATAATGTTGTGGAACAGGCAGAACTAAATTATAGTTATAAAAATCATAACTCTGTTCATTTCTGTAGGAGTCGACAGCAATTAGATGAAAATATCTAGGATAAATAGAAATTTTCTATCTCCTGATTTAGGTAGTAGTTATATAAACATATACTTATATCTCTGCATGTTTGTGAATTGCACTTCAATAAAAGATTATTGGAAAAATATATATTTTTTAAGTTTTACAATTCTATATCCAAATCTTCCAAGGGGATCCAAAGAATACTATTGTATGGTGCAAAGAATAACCCTAAGGGTCTTTTTTTACCCAGCCATATCCCTAAGCTCTGCAGAACATTGGGTTTAAAAAAAAAAATGTCTTCTGATTTTCTCAGATCTTTCCAAGTCAGAATTCATCATGTATTCTTTTCCCCCCTTTAAAAATTCTTGTCCCCTATTTCTACTTTTCTGATATATTTTTAGCTATAAGTAGCTCCATAATTTCTCTCATGGTAATTAAATTAATCTTCCTTGAATCTTTCCATTTTGAAGCCCTATTCTCTAGCAAACAGAAGTCCATGCCTATAATTTTGTTCAAGCAACCAAGAAATCTTCCTCCAAAGAAAATTGGTCCAGAAGAATTGCTTGGATGCTCTGTACTAGCATAGATAAAACAGGATCAAAATGGTGCTTGTGAAACATTTTGTCAGAGTAAAGATGGTTGATGAATTTAATGGTTAATGGCATTAGGCTCAGATCAACCATAGGAAGAGTTAAAGCAAAAGACACCAAATTGATCCCCAAAGCTTCTTTAAGGATTTTAGATAAGGCTTGGTGGGAACCATCAATATTTTTCTATGTGACTCTCATTTTTCCAAGTGCCATGGCTGTGAAACATCTGGGGACTGATATTTTCTTTTTGGTTATTTTGTTCGTATTCTTAATGCCAATTTTGTGTAATTTCCTCCAGGTCTATCACTAGCTTCTATGGTGCCTTTGCAAAAAGAAGAAAAAGGTTACCCTGTGGAAGATGCAGTGCCATAAGTACAGGTTTTGGTGAACAGTGACATTGCGATGTGGAAGAATGTCTGTCTCTTTGGTAGGTGCAGGCCTGCACTAGAGTACAAGGTACATGTGGATCATGGGATAAATCTTACCCCCATAATCCCTTTCATCTACATCCTTTGTGCAGTGCACACACTGCACAGACATTCATAGCAACTCCGCCTTTGCTCTTCCAGTGACGTGCTTTTCCTTCTATCCCAATGCTTATGTACTCTCTGTATCAATTTGAGTTCTTGGTTACAAATAAGAGACATAACCTAACTTCAAAGTAATGTTCAAAGTAATGGTTACACTGCTGATTAAAAAAAGCATATGTGTATATATATCCTTTCTGGTAATTTATTTCCTTAAGGCTAAATGAAATACTTGTCCCTGTGTCAAATGGATCTTTCTCTTTACTGATTATCCTTTACTGACTTAGAGTAGTTGTTTGTACTTCAGGCATGGGAGATCCAAGCTTCTCCCTTCCTCTGTCTCTGAAGGTTTAGTGAGACCTTCAATCCTTTCATGTATCAACTTTTCATGAGATAACTTTATCTCACCTATCATAATGTGTCTTGATTCTAAGTGATCTTGGAAATAAAGAATATGATTTAATTAGATATGACTTTATTGTTTTACATTTTAAATGATTTTTCTATGTTAACATTTTAGTCTTCCTTTAATCTCTTAAATTTTCTCATTGTCAGAACTAAATGTTGCATAACTAGACCTAACTTTATTTTTTAAAAAACACAAAAATCTCAAATAGTTTAGTTCCATGAAATCAAATATGGAGGACCGGGGGACACCCAGGCTGCTTGTGAGGGTTTCTAGAGATCAGACCTGCTGGTTTACAGATGTGGGGCTGGGGGCAGATCTGCAGCTTCTGCAGTAGGTGTGGATTGGGCAGTGATGTCCCGGATATGAGACAGGAGGTGGGTCCCTATTCTGTTTCTGCTGCTGCAGTGGATCTGGTCTGTCACTGGCTAAGGTTTCTGACAAAGGATACATCTCCATGCTCGGTCTCGCTGCTGCGGCTGCGGCTGATCGAGTCCACTGGACCCGGGGTGGGGCCGTGGAGGGGCTCTCCCAGGGAGAGCTGTAGGAGGCTGTGTCTTTCCTGGTCCTTTCACTGAGGACAGCAGATATTTTTGTTGTTTTGTTTTGTCTGCAGCCTTTATTGAGCTTCCAGATTGGAAGCCTCCCTGGTGCCCTGCTTGGGACCTGTGATAAATAAAAAGAATACCCAGGGAGCTCAGGGCCCGGATGC
Source organism: Spilogale gracilis (assembly GCA_004023965.1). Lineage (NCBI taxonomy): Eukaryota > Metazoa > Chordata > Mammalia > Carnivora > Mephitidae > Spilogale > Spilogale gracilis. The sequence continues at coordinate 32,159 of PITA01010390.1, forward strand.
CATCTTTGGCTTTACATTTCTCAGAGTTCTGAGTCCTTTATGATTGCCTGTTGAATTGTTTACAGGATACTTTGATGTATTTAGAGGGCAGAAGCCAGCAAAAGTGACTCTATGCCATCTTGTAACAACAAGCTTTTTAAATAAGATTTGGGTTACAGTATACTGTCAATAATTTGAGAGACTTCAGTGTCCTCTCTGCTGGCCATTCCTCATTACCCATACTTTATCTGTAATTGATTTTTAAAAAGTTAGTTCTTCTGGATCTTTACTCATTAAAATATTCAAAACCTTTTTATCTAATTACAGAATATTTTGTTAGTATAATTTTATCCTTTTCTGCTACAGCTGTTCATATTTATACTAATATTTATGCAAGATATATTTCATTATCCCATTTAGGCAAGCATTGTGATAATTATGTGTCTCATAATTAAATGTCTTCTTACCTAAGCCCTAGCAGTTATAATAAATTCAGCTGAGTGATTGACTCCAGGATGAGTAAATATGTAGAAGAAGACCATTTGGCTTTGTTTATTAATACATCAGATAAGCTGCCTTTTGACATCCTAATAGAGACAATATTTCTCTTTTGCTTTAAAAATGAATCATTTAGCTTCCTACAGCATAAAAGATTACATTGACTCTGAGCTGACCTAGGTAGCAAAAGGTGAACATATTTGCTTTGTAAATTTGACCAAGTATGAGGACAAGTTTTACTTACAGCATAAATGGCTTCACTAATATTGAGGCAAATGAGATTTGCCTTCAAGCTTTGCCAAAGCTTTAAAGTCAACTTTTAAACAATGGAGTTTTCTAAGTATAAAACGCAGTTGAATCTAAGAGTCAGGTACAGATAAACCACACTTGCCTAGATAAATTAGTGTGCATGTGTGTAACAAAGGTTTTGTTAATCTGAGGAAGAAGAATTTAATTCTAATCATTTTAAGGTTACCCCCTTTTTCAGAAAGTCAGTAATGGAGCAAATTGGACATGGTATGGGCTATACAGAGCACATTAGTATCATCATCAGAGTCCCCTTCCAAATGTGTGGAGATACTGTACAGAAATCCACTGTCATGCAATGTCCATAGGCTTATAAAGAAGTCTGCTTTGTTAACTATAAGTGAACAGACTCCTTTAAAGAAAAGATTCAATTTTGAGCATTTTGATTCTTACTGACATTTTGATTCTTCCCCTTTACGGCCTAATCAGAACAGGATTGCTCAGAAGGAACTTGTAGTAGTCTGAATTATGATCCTTCAACAATGTCTATGCCCTAATTTTTCAATCTGTGAATATGCCACTTTACAAAGCAAAAAGGATTTTCAGATGTGATTAATTTAAGGAGCTTGCAGTGAGGAGATTGTCCAGGTAAGCACAATGTGATCACAAGAGTCCTTACAGAAGGGAGGCAGGAGGCTCAGACAGAAATAGAGAGATTGAAAGAGGTTACATTGCTTGTTTTGAAGAAGAAATATGAGGCCATGAGCTAAATAATGTAGGCAGTCTTTAGAAGCTGGAAAAGGCAAAGAAACCAACTCTTTCAGAGTTTCCAGAAGGAATGGAACCCTGCTGGCACACCCAGAAATACGTGATGGTAAATTTGTGTTGTTTTAAACCAGTAAGTTGGTGGTAATTTTTTTACAGCAGCAGGATGAAAGTAAGACAGTGCTCTATAGCCAGGAGGATTTACCATTAAAAAAGGTTTGACTCAGTCATTACATTTCTAGGAATTAATATGTATTCATTTTATTTATGTGTAAATTTATATATACAAATTTGTATATATTTATATATATGAGTTAATATTTTTGCTTTTTTTTTACTTTTCTATGGACTTCAATTTTTTTTTACTTTGAGCATAAATTATTTTTATAAATAGAAAATAAAAATTATTTTGACACATAAAGTGAAAAGAACATTTCAGGAATGAGGATGTATCAGATGTGGAAACATGAAGTAAGGAATCTCTGTGATATTTAAATCAAACATCATTCTTTAGAAGAGGCAATCCTAATGTCAGGAAACACTTTTAAAAAATCTCAACAAAGCAAATTAACTATTATCCTCTCTTTTACTGGAATTCTTAGGTAATATCTTAGCAGAACAATTTTTATGTATACCAGACTTGTATAAGTATGTTCATAGCAACATTGTTGCAAATGCAAGTATCTGGACTCTACCCAAATAACCATCAACAGAAAAATACACATATCAACCCGGGTATGGATTGTTGTGCAGCAGCAAAAATGAATTCACTTCAGCTAAACACAAACAGACCTTAACGAAATGTAAAAATGCAAGTCAGGGATTTAATAGGATTTCATTTATATCATGCTCAGTACATACACAACTACATATATTGTTTGTAATACCAACGTGTATAGTGAAAATATTCAGAAAAGCCAGGGAATGATAGAAGATTTAATATGGTGGTTAACTGAAGAGAAGAGAAGAAACTGGATCAAGAATCAGGGGAGATTACACAAAGAAATTCTCATGTCGAGTTAATTTTTCCCTTAAATTGATATGTTTTATTGGATTATAAGCCTTTATAGTTTATAAGCAGTTTATATCTACTCAATATTTAGTAAAAATAGTTTAAAAGCCTTAATTAAAAATATAGGTTCTGGGGAGAGGAGCTGGTTCGGGGTAAAATGTAGTTAATACCTAATTTTAAAAAAGACTTGCTATTATTGTTGTTCTGTTTTATTTTGGAGATGACAATTTTTTTTAAATTTCAATGAATTTCCAAGTTGTTTTTTTTTTTTTTTTTAATTTGGTAGTGACTTTGGGGTTTAAATTCCATTATATAGTGGGATAATGATGTAAACTTATATTTGCTCCTCAAAACTTATCAAGGCCTTATAATTAAGGTAATATTTATGTATTATTCTTTTGGGTTAATATATGGTCAATTTTTCATATACTTTTCCATAAGGCTTTTATTTTTAGGGAACAGCATGTATTTGATATACCTATTAAATCAAACTTTTAATTATATTTCCAGATATTCTATATTCATATTTAATTTCAAAATTTAGTTAAGACTGAATGAAATGTCCTAAACTTTCTACATCTAAGCTGTTTTTTAGTTTATTTTTATTTTTCTAGCACTTGTAGATATTTAGGTATTTGTATATTTATGCATAAAAATTCATTACAGCTACATCATCCTCTTATAGTTTCTCTTTGTTTACTTTATGTTTACTATCTTGGTCTTAATTCTGAGGTAACTGTCAGTTTTAAATACCATTTTTAATTTTTTTAAGTTATTTCTGTTTGCTCGTATTTTTTCCCTTAGCATTTATAAATCCCTTCACTTTGGCGTGATCTCAAACTGACAGTTTCATTTGGAGGGTGAATTATAAACTGGATTCTATGCCTTTTATCACTCTGTTACACAATAGTCACTATATCTGTCAAAAAATTCTACATTTTTGACATGTGGATTTCATCTTTCTCTAATATCTGTCGTGAGTTTTCTATTTTCACTTTTCTCCTCTACTGTTTTTGTCACACTGATGTGGTCAGGGTGAATGTGGACGTTTCTTTAATTCTCTACAGGTACTAATTTAATGGAATGAAGTCCAATAAATGACAAAAGACTTGTATTTGGGTGTCTCCCTCACCTACCAGACATTGTACCATCGGGACTAACTAAAATATTCACCTTGCCTCACCTGCCTGGCGGTAGATACATAAATATTACCTTAATTATAAGGCCTTGAAATAAAGTTTAAATGCATACTATAAATAAATATTGGATTCATGGCTCAGTCATTACTGACTATGAAAAGAAATTGTCCCTGACACAATAGCTAAAATCAGTTACTATTCATCTTCTTAGTTTTCCTGAAAATCACCCTCATCCTTTGTAGACCTCCAGATGAGTGTGCTTCTTCTCAATCAAATTTCCCTTTCTTCATGAGTCTTTCTGAGTCCTACTCTAATTGTCTCTAACTATGTTAATGAGAACAACAACTGAGTATATTGCAATCCTCCATGCCCCATTCATGTGCTTATATTTATGTTTGAGGTCTCCTTTAAAATTGGCTGCTTGAATCCATAATCTACAAGGATAAGGGCTACATCATTCCTCCCTTTAGTAGTTCACAAACTATTTGAATTTTGGGTGATAGTGATTTGGATAAATTGAATTGAGCTTAATATCTTGCAGTATGAATTCTATTTAAATTCTCCCCCACCGCACTCTATCTCTCTGTCTCTATTTTCAACTCATCCCTTCTTTCCTTCCTTCTCTCCACACTCAGTTCCCATTTAAGCTATGACTCTTATTGATTAACATTAGATGTTCAAGGAATATCAAATGTGATTTATTGCTATCCATCCAAATGCAAATCTAAACATTTCAGGAAAGCAAACCTGTATCTCTGATTGAGGTTCTATCTATATAAATGAATGAAAAAGATAAATATTCAAAACTTTTATGGTGACACCTCTGCACAGAAGTGAGAAATGGCTGCCAGCTCAGCTGTTGAGCATTGCACAAAGCAAGCAGATTTTTTTCCTTCTCTAATTTAATATGTAGTTTCTGCTGTCTATGAAAAGAGGTTTTCTCATGCAACAAGTTAAAATAGACCTCCGACGGTCACATGTTTAGTGTAATTTTTGAAATAAAATTTTAAGTTGGAAGCAGTTGATTCTACTAAAAGAAAATATATCCTAAAAATGTAAGAAAAAAATAAATTAAATATAATATTGCCACACATAGATAATTATTCACTTTTAAAAATATGTGCTTTCCATATTAAACCTACCCTCCACCCCCATCAGGTGACATCAAACTCCGGCAAAACTAATTTGATGTTTACATCTTAAATATTGAGTACAAAACATCCACAGCATATTGACAAGCTTGCCACTTGCTTCTCTGCTGAACAATATGTACAGCCTTTTACTAATCCTTCTCAGCTCTGAAGAACAAACTGTAAGAATCGGTCAATATTTTGTCATTTCAGTATTACTACATTTGCCCACAAAATCCTACACAGATGGAGATAAAAGCTCTACTACAAGCAAGAGGGCATTTTTTCCTTTGCCACAAAATATTGATGAAGTGCTTTATTGAGGTGGAGATCTCATTAATTATTTGATTTACAGAAAATGAAGGCAGAGGGAAATGAGTGCCCTGGCTAATACCATGATGTACCATCTTGAGACTTAAGATCTTTTTAATGTATTCATCAGGGGTGCATCTGAAAGGGGAAAGAGTGCACTGAATGGGTCCATTAATTTAATTGAAGCAAGCTCAGACAAGAGATAAAACATCCCAGCCGGCTTCTTTTCATGCAGCATGAGTGCTGTAGTAAACAGGCAGAGATCCAAACACACCAAAAAGAAATAAAGGTACATGGTGACTCTAGAGACTTCAAGGCCATGTAATATCAACAGATGCAGAGGTAAATAGACCCTGAAGAGGCCTCTCTTCATGCACCACCATGTCAGTGTTCCACGGGCACTGTCTAGGCTTTATTATGAAACTCTGAAGGACTCTGAGGTTACATGTAAGTAATTTAGACTTCTTAAGGCAAAGTTGCATTTGTTCGTTCTTTCTTTTTTTTTTCAAACTTCTAAGAAATAGACTCCATCTCCTGCTCTTGAAAGGAAGGGATGGAAGAGGGGAAATGGACTTCCACTGATCTCAGACACACCTTTAAATGATGCTCTTTTCAGCTATCTGATTTTGAAATGTAGCAGTCAGAAAATTCTTTTAGTCCTGAAGAGGTTGGGGCCTCTCGGTGCACTCAACATTTGTCTTTCAGCAGTCGGTCTAAGTGTGCACAGCACATTAATTCAGTCCCTGGTTGTGCACAAGAACACAAAACAACTGAGGAGAGTCTCCCAACTCAACACAAAGCCTGTCCATTGCAAGTTATTTCATCTGATAAAAGATAATTTCATGTGTTTAATCAAAATTGTATTACATTCAGATATTCACAAAGTCATTAGCCCTCATCATTTAGAGGTAAAATTTTACTGTATGCATTAAAAATAATTACTGAATGTCAAACTAAATATATAGTTTTCCATAAAAACATTAGAAAAAATTAACATTGGAAAGTGCTGCCAAATGCATTTTCAGTGCTTGAAAATAAATGGTTTGTGAAAGAAATAAAGCATTTTTAGTTAAATTAGATTCTACCCAATATCACAATTTTAATGGCAACAATAAACATGATGAATAAAAATACCTTAGTGTCTTAGAATGTACATTTAAAACCAGTGAAAAAACACGGGTATTTTCATAATGACAACTAAAATCTATTTTCGGACCTATAAATCGTGATTATATTTTGGATACCAATTTTATAGCTCAGTATAAACCCTAGATATCCTTAAAATCAAGTAGTTTTAGGGAGAAAAGGTAAACACTCTAGTACTTGAAATATATTTTTATTTTTTTACAGTGTCTGTGAGGCATTTCAGTTTTTAAAAAGTTTCACTATTTTTTATTCTTCAAATGATGACATTTCTTTCTTATACCTGGAAAATGCTTCTTTCTTACTTTAAAGGTTATTTTGTCTGCAGAATACATTTTTAAATAAATTTTATGTGGATAAAGAGTACGTAAAATAGTTTGAAATAATATTTTTGTTTATGTAAATGTTATGAGTTCAATAATATCACAAGTGAGTTCTAACGAGTTAAAATGTGTTTATATTTGAGTGAGTTACTTTTTAAATCATTAAAATAAGTGGGAGCAAATTAAGAAGCTACTAACATGCTTTTCTAGAGCCCTGATGCGGCTAGGACCCATAAATCTAAGGTATTTCATCTGCTTTTATAAAATGTAATAATAAACAACTTAGCACTGAATCATTAATACAGATCCTAGGGGCACCTGGGTGGCTCAGTCAGTTAAGTCTCCGACTTTGGCTTAGGTCATAATTGTCGGGGACGGTGCATGATCCGCCCTTCCCTCCATGCCCAAGCCATCAGAAATTCTGGTGGAGGAACCTGTGAATGTGAATGAAAGCCCAGAGGGGCTTTCCCTGCCTAGAATCCGAAAAGCCACTTACCCTGTGGGTCAGGGCAATATGTCCTTGGTGTGCTTATTCAAGACATAGTTCCATTTAATCCTCCTCCCGGTAATCATATCTCTGTATCTCTTATCTGTATTCCTTGATCCCTCTGCCTCAATGGTCTCAACTTCTGTGAGTTTAAGCAATCACTCTGTACCCTGCAGTAATAATACTAATCCTGTCTCTAGGGTGGGTGCAAAAGCAGTTAAAGATTTAACTGCACCACCCAACTTCCTCACGTGGGAATAATAAAAGACTGGGACCCTTGACAGTCAAGAGAGGGAGAGAAACTGAGAGACTGAGAAAAAAAATGAGACAGAGAGAGACTGAGAGCCTATTGAGAGACTGAGAGATAAAGGCAGAGGGCCTGCAAGGAAGCAGCAAGAGAGCCTTAGAGGAGAGAGCAGGAGAGCTGGCAAACAGCAAGAGATCCTGCTTCGACAGACCTCCCGGCTCGGGTGTGTTTTGGGACGCGGACACTCATCATCCTGCTGGACCCCACCTTTTTCCCCTGGCTGGACCAGGGGAGAAACCCCAAACCTCGTAGCCCAGGAAGGAGCTACACATAATCACAGGATTCTGGGATTGAGCCCCACGTAGGACTTCACTCACAGCAGGTAGTAAGGTTGAGGATTCTCTCTATCCCCTCCCCCTGCTTGTGCTCTCTCTCTCTCTCTCTAATAAATAAATAAATCTTTTAAAAATATTTATTTATTTATTTGACAGAAAGAACCACAGCTAGAGAGGAAACACAAGCAGGGGGAGTGAGAGAGGGAGAAGCAGGCTTCCAGACCAGCAGGGAGCCTGATGCGGGTCTCGATTCTGGTACTCTGGGATCATGACCTGAGCCGAAGGCAGTTGCTTATCCAGCTGAGCCACCCAGATGCCCCTTAAATACATAAATAAAATCTTTTAAAAAAGTACAGAGCCTATACTGTATGAGGCTATCATTAAAGTAAATCATCTCATAAATGCTTTCTCTGTTCAAAATTATTTACATAACTATTATTTTATATGGCTACTTTATAGAGGATATTATATTTTAAATAAATTTACAAATCAGATTTCTTAATGATACCTTATAAAAATTATTATGATAGGTATATAAAAATAAGACTACTTTAAGACTACTATCAAGACTATGCATTATTTTCATTATTTGTAGAGTTAATAAAATTTGCTAAAAAGTGTGGGATTGGAATATAGCAATCAGTATTGGCTGAATAAATGGACAAAATATAATTTGCTTTGAATTTTGTCTCATGTTATTTGGCAAATCCTTCCTAACTCATTAACATCATCATCATAATCAGTAGCAATAATAGATGCAAAAGAAAACAAGAATTTAATTTAGTCCCTAAATATGTTGTCTTGTTAAACATTGTACACAAAAGTAGTACAATAATTAAGAGTATAGATCTTAACTCAGTCTGCCTGAGTGAAAACCTATTTCAGGTTTTATGTTTTAACATTTGTGTATCTTGGTTTTCTCATTTCTAAAATAGAGATTAAATGATATAACATAAAGGATTGTTGTGAGGATTAAATGAGGAGAATATGTAAGACATCTTAAGGAGCATTTAATATGCATTGTTATCATCATTACTACATTATAGGTGATAACACATTTCATTAGATAACACATTCCATTAGAAAAAACAATATGAGAATATCTGACCAAAACATGCTTTTTAAAAAAACTGATAATAGTATCATTTTTCTTTATTCTTGTGTGCAATTTCAGATATTAAATTACAGCTTATAAAATAAAGATTAAAAACACATTTATTTAGAAAAAATAAGTATTTGTAAAACAAGAGTGCTTTTTCCCCCAACCAACTCTAAATTTGAATTTTTTTTTTTACTTTACCATACTGTCCACTTAGCATTGTTTAGTAGCATAACTTTATTAAAAGTATTTTAGAATATGAAAAACTTTTTCCTCCTCTGGATTTCTGTGATGTTTATTTTTATTACCACTATGATGGGTTGTGTGTACATGTTGCATTTCTTTATAGATTAGACATCCATGGTAGACTCTGATTTATGTATTGTTAAAAAATCTCCTCTCCAACGCATTGCCCTCCATAGGTTCTCATGAATGTTGTCACCTTGATGTCTGCTGATGTCAGCCATTCCTTCAAGATTTAAAGGAGATTGTCTCAGTCTTCTGTCTCTTGGTTCATGGAGGGACCTTCCCAAAATATCTATGAATTCAAATGACACATTCTCTGAGTCACTTCTGGTTCCAGTAAATGTCTTCCCCGAACTTTTGATCTCTCTTCCTATTTACATCTGTTTTGTGTGTGTGTGTATGTTTTCCAGTGAGAGAATTTAGTTTATTTCCCTTGTTTCCCTGGCATTCCCTTTCCCTCACCATACATACAGAACATATTCACTTTTTAAATATTTTTTTGAAGTTTTGGAGCAGCAACAGTTTATTCCACAATTTATAACTCAAAATCCTGTAGCTAAGAATCCCTTCTTTCAACTCTAGGGAGTTTTTTGTTTTTTTTTTCTCCCCCCTTCATTCTTCTCTATTCGTTCCAGATTTTGAAAGCAAAGGCCCCTTACTTCTTGTTTCAACCTGCTTAACCTCACCCTCCTCAAACATTATAATCTCCTTACTCTCTGCTTTTATTCTTTAATGACTCACCTTTGTGCATATAAATAGTAATGTACAATAATTTATGCATTATGAGTTTGAGCAAGATTGCCAGTGTTTTGTTTTTTTTTTGCCAGTGTTTTAATTGCAGTCTTTTTCTTTTACTGTCCATTTCCATATACAAGAGATTTATTTATGAAATTTATACTCTCATAAAAATTCATTTATACTTTGTTGGTAATTATAAATAAATGCATAATTCATTATAAAATATAATTTTATAATTTGTTTAAAAATATGCTTTTGCACAACCTAAAATGAATTATTCCACCTTTTCTTTGGAAAGCAGAGTGTTTTTTAAATATAGCTTTAAATGAACTACCATTGTGATATAGATGAAAGAACAGAATTTAATACTTTGATGTATTTTAACGTCCCTGAGAAAACCTTCTAAAATATGTCTTAAATAAATCCTATACTAATTATACGCCTGAAAGAGTTAACTGGAGGGTCTTTTATAGGTCCTTGAGATTAAAATTTGGATCATAAAGTTTAGTTTGAAATGGGTTGAAATGGTAAATCAAATTTAAATGATATGTGGACTTTGTTCTTCTTATTTTTATAACTATTACAGCTTTTAAAATTAGTTGGTTTTGTGTTGTGTATTATCCAGTCATGAATCCTCTAAAATATTAAGTGCTATAGGAAATGGTAAACAATAGAACACATCTTCTTCTCCTCATGAAGGTTGCAATTTGTTTCAGGTGATGTAGCTAATATGCCTGTTATGAAATTGATTCAGTATAAAATATATTATGTCTTATGAATTTAATCATGTTCTAAATTGCAGGTAGGGATTTCAAGTAATCGAGTCAAAGAAGGCTTCTTTAGTGAAGAAAAAGTAGGCCATTGAAAAATGAACAGGGGGGCGCCTGGGTGGCTCAGTTGGTTAAGCCACTGCCTTTGGCTCAGGTCATGATCCCGGAGACCTGGGATCCAGTCCCACATGGGGTTCCCTGCTCGGCGGGAAGCCTGCTTCTCCCTTGCTCACTCCCCCTGCTTGTGTTCCCTCTCTGGCTGTGTTTCTCTCTGTCAAATAAATAAAATCTTAAAAAAAAAAAGAAAAATAAAAAGAAAAATGAACAGGGTTTGTGGGAGAGCAGTTGAAATGAGTCAATTCATGACTTTAGTATAATTTGGGGACAGTCAGTCTAGCTTAGGAAAGAAGGAAGAGATCTGTCTCTGTTATTCCTGTCGGACACTGAGCTTTGCTTTCTGAAGACCTAAGGCTTTATAGACTCGGAGTGCATTTATTCTGTACTTTCAGTAAGAATATTTAATACAATTACATTTTTTTCTTGTAAGCTTTATTTTAAAATCATACAAAACTTGCATGATTCTTTTATAGAACACACACACATACATACACATGCATGCACATTGGTTCCTTGGATTTCTGTGACACACGAAAATGCTGATTTTAAATTATTTTGTTATGATAACTCACATCATACACTGACCAATACTTTTGTTTGAGTATTTTTATTCCTTACCAGGAAATGAATTTATTTGCTTCCAGGGACTTTAGTCTACATTTTGAAAGAAGTAATAATATACCCAATTTGGAAAAATTTTTCTCAAAAAACATTGTCTATATGCATATTTATTATTAAAAAATCTCTGGCCAATTTTATAGCCATATCATTACTTTCACATGTAAGGACGTGTACACATCATACCAAAAAGCAGTATGCTAAGTGGTTTAGGTACATATCTTTGGAGAGAGCCACAATTTATTAACTATAGAACATGTTGAACTTACTATTACTGAAATAATGATTCAAGTACTCAATTGGATACATTCTTCTAGAACTTAGATAGTCTGGGCTGGAAATATAAATTTGCGAGTATTTTGGAAATAGAGGATAGTTAGAATTATGAGTTTGGATCAGATCACCAGAGGAGTAAGTTTAGAATTAAGGACTGAACCTTGATCAGTCTAATATTGAAAGGTTGGTAGGAGTAAGAGAAATACTGAGGAGGAATAAAAGGCAAAGAAGACTGAGTGAAGGAGATATAGAAAAGAAGAAGGAGCTATCAACTCACCTCAATACTGTTTTTAAGTACACAAGAAGAATGACTAGCAACCATTAGATTTAATATTGGAAGATTATTCGTCACTTTGGCAAAAGCAATTTTGGTAGGATGTCATTGGCAAAAGTTTGATTTGATTGGACTCAAGAGTGATGGGTGATAACATATAAAAATAATTCAAGAAAACACAGTTCTCTTTATCAAAACAAAACAACAGCAACAACAAAAAATACTGCAAAAATTACCCTAAGAACAATTATTATTGTTGGAAGGGAAGACATTATTTTGGATGAGAAGACATCATAAAAATAACAGTTTTCCAGATTTTTTTATAAAGTATATGTATTCAGTTTTTAATTGGGCATCTCTTTTTTCAAAGTCATGTTAAGAATAATTTTCTAATAATTTTCAGTTAAGAGAAAGCACAGCTATGGTGTCTTTGCTTTATCAGTTAATGCTATGAAACTACCATAATGATTCGATTTGTTGTTACCATCGCTTCCAGGATTACAGGAGCATGTGGAAACCGATCCCACCTTAAGTGAAAATGTAATTGGTAGTGAAATAAAGCATGAAAATTTAGTATTTTCCTTTAAAATCTAAGGATAAAAAGGAGATATTCAAAACCAAGTCTTGAAGCACTGTCATAAAACAAATATATATATATATATATATATATATTTATATGGTTGAAACATATGAAATATGTAAATACTTCTGTAGAATAAAGGATAGATAGCATTAACAGATTCCATACAAAGCTAATGTATTTCAAAGAATTTGCAACATGTTGTGAACTTCTGTAATAAATAGCTCATAAATTAGAAAGAAAAGGCAAAAATTTCAATAAAATATAAGTGAAGAGAATAAAGAGGGATTTTATGAAAGAGCAGATCCAAACATCCAACAAACATGGAAAGCTATTCAAACACAATAGCAGTCAGGGAAACACATTAAAGAAAGAATGAGATATCAATTTATAGAAATTAGAATGTCATTGGTAGAGATGTGAGGAAGCACTATTCTCATCAATTGCTACAAGATGTGTGAGTTGTTAGTGATATTTTTTAAAGGGCAATTTGTTGGCATCTATTGCAGTTAATCATGTGAATATTTTTTGGCCTGCCAGTCTTCCTCCTGGGAATCTTAACGCAAAAATAAAAACTGTTAGAACTCATTCAGAAATATGAAAGGGTATGTACGATGTTTGTAGGAGCAGAAGTAGGACACATGAACACAAACCTTAAAAGCAAAAATAAGGGGTGCCCGAGTGGCACAGTGGGTTAAGTTCTCTGCCTTCCACTCAGGTCCTCATCTCGGGGTCCTGGGATCGAGGCCCGTGTCGGCTCTCTGCTTGGCAGGGAGCCTGCTTCCTCCTCTCTCTGTCTACTTGTGACCTTTCTCTCCATCAAGTAAATGAATACGGTCTTTGAAAAAAGAAGCAAAAATAAAAAAGATTTAATAATATTCACAACATTCACACTGTGGAATAAAATATTGCCATTAAAAAGAATGACTTGCAAATATATCCGTTAATTTGGAGGATTTTCATTAGATATTTTTGAATGAGGAAACAAGTCAAGAAACATGTACAAAATAAAGCCCAATCTTTATAAAACTGACAAGTGTTGCTGTGTGTGTATGTTTGTCATTAAATGAACAGAAGAAAATCACAAGGATTATTAAAATGGGATTATAGAGGGAGCTATGGGTAAAGAATGGCTGTTTTTTTGTTTGTTTTTTTGTCTTGGAGGAAAAAAATGAGAGAGAAGTGCAATTAGTCTGTGTAATATTAAACCAGTTTTATAAAATTATCTGGAGATGAGTATATAAGAATTTTTTAAATAAAAAGAAATACGCTCTACCAGGTTACTTGATGCAGTTTGGGAAATAGTTCAAATGGTTTTGAAGTACATTTTGCTTCTAATCCTTTAAGAATTTTGTAATCCCACCTTTTTTTTCTTATGAATCTGCTTGAATTTGAAGGGAAAAAGGTAATACTAAACGTGGTCTTACCTGATTTGAGACTTTATTTTCTGATGTAATTTGAGATTATATTTTCTGAACATTTTGTGAAATTCAGCATTGGGATTCCTTCAGCTATCATTCTTTTGGCACTCTCTTAGCATAACAGGTGTTAGAATTCAGATGAACCAGAAAGCTGAAGCTGTTATTACTGAATCACTGTGTTGTTGGTCTCCTATTATAGACAAATGCTTGGGAATAAATAATTTAAATTATACATATTTTTATAAACAATTTTTTCTTTTACTTTCATTTAGAATACCATTAAAACTTGGGATAGTCGACTAGTTCCAAGATTGTATTATCAAAAAACCTAGATTTTAGAATCTCCTTTATTACTAACCAGCTATGAATCTGATTCTAACTCTCCTCCTACTAACTAGCTATTTTTGGTCAATTTATTTTTCACATTTATTGGAAAGAAATATGAATATTTAAGCTACATAAATTCACAGAGTTTGGAGGTTATGGAATTTTTCAAAAGAAAGAGAAGTCTTGTGTAAGTAATTATTATTAAAAATAGTCATCAAAATTAGTTACTAAAATAAAATAGAAACAAAATATAAAATATGTTTTTATATAATAAGAGACATTTATTTTCAGGTTTTTCAATGTTATACTAGCAAAGAAGATTTTATATTTTTTAAAATTTTTTCAAGATTTTTGAATGACATATAAGGGAATGTTAAGGAAGAAGCCATATTTTCAAAGTAAAATTGAAAGTAAATACAAACTGCCACTATCAACAAAAAATAACATTTTTTTCTAAATCTATGCTGTGAAATAAAATATTTCATAAATAAATCTAAAAATTTGAAATTCATTGATATTTTATTCAGATGTCATAATTTATACCTTATGTATATATTATAATCCAAGGTTTCACATAAAATTATAATAATGGATAACCTAAGTATTATAAAGATAATTTAAGATTTAGAAAATAAAATTTTTTTTTTTTTTTTTAGAAAATAAAATTTTTAAAATGCACATTATGCTTCTAATTTCAAAAATATTACTGAGTGAGTGCTATGATTTTTTTTATTGTTACTTAATTTTTTTTTCCAGTGTTCCAAGATTAATTGCCCATTCCCCACACCCAGTGCTCCACGCTTTAGGTGTCCCCAGTACCCACCACCAGGCTCTCCCATCCCTTCACCCCCCTCCCTCCAAGTCCCTCAGTTTGTTTCTGTGTCCAAAGTCTCTGTTGTTTCGTTTCTCTCTGAATTACCCTACCTCCCATTTACTTGCTATGATTATTTTTAAGGAAATTTAGATAATATATCCATATTTTAAGTGGAGTGGGAGAGAAAGTAAGGTCAGACTAACTGAGAAATTTAAATTTATTTTCTATATTCAGAATTATTATATGGAGTGGATATTTTTGGCTTGGCAGAAAAGGTACATAAAAACACTTGGGACTGCAACCTTTCCTTTAAAGCAGTACTTTAAAATCATTTTAGAAAAAAAAGAAATTCGTAGATTAACCCAAAGTCTTTCTTCCTTATTTTATAAAGTGCCTTTCAAGGATAATAAGGATCATAATATTGAAGTAAAAAAAGCAAGTGCATACATGCTGGTAAATTTACCTCTTGGAGATATAATAACCCTCTCATTTGGCATTTTCATTTCTCCCTTTCTGTCTTCAATTGTCAGTTATCTTTATATCTTGTACTGTTCTAAAGGCACGGTGGGTGCTCAGAAAATCATGAATAGCAGTAATAAGAAAACTAATAATATAGAACAGATTTTTCTATAGGTTAAGCAGTGAAAAGGAATATTGAGATTAATCAGAAATCAAATATATCGAATTATGAAGCTTTCAGTTTGGAAAGAGAAGAAATAAGACTGTAGTACTTGAGTTATCTCATTTAACACCATTGTGTTGAAAGGTTCAAGACTGGAGAAAGCTGCTCAGAGGATCATGTTCGAAGCTGGCTTTTTTAATGTAGCCTGTACTTAAGTCAAGACGTCATTGGGCCCCTTTGTTAGTAGACCAGGTGCTGATGGAAAATCTTGACATATTTTTGCTACATTCTAAAGAGAAAAAATTATACTGTTAAACATAAACTGTAGCAGAACTGTGTTCACAGTGGCATTACAGATTAACATTTTCATTTGCAGCTTTGCAAATATATTGAGAGTAGATGTCTTATAAAGGCTTTATGGAAGCAAAGAAGATTTTTTGTTATACACTTAATTATTTTAAATTAATTATTTTAAATCAGCTTTTAATGTGTCAAATTATATACTCTGAAAAGTAAATTAACTTACAGAAAGTATTCTCCTCATAGATAATTCCTTTTAATGTAGCTATTGGTTTGAATTAGTGAAGATCATGGGTTTTGAATGCCTAATAAATTTAGGTATTTTGTCCTGTCATCTCTAAAATGCCATGCAACAATGTAACTTTAGATGCCTCAGCTCCTTTTTTTTTTTAAAGGTTTTATTTATTTATTGGACAGAAACACAGCTAGAGAGGAAACACAAGCAGGGGAAATGAGAGAGGGAGAAGCAGGGTTCCCACCCAGCAGGGAGCCCGATGCGGGGCTCAAACACAGGATTCCAGGATCATGACCTGAGCTGAAGGTAGCCGCTTAAGGACTGAGCCACCCTGGAACCCCACTCCGTTTTTTATTTTATATTTTATTTTATTTTATTTTATTTTATCTTATTTTATTTTATTTTATTTTATTTTAATTTTCTTATTTTATTTTATCTTATTTTATCTTATTTTATTTTATTTTATTTTGTTTTATTTATTTTAAAGACTTTACTCATTTATTTGACATAGAGAAACACAACTGAAGAGGGAACACAAGTAGGGAGGAGTGAGAGAGGGAGAAGCAGGCTTCAGAGCGCCTGATGTGGGGCTGGATCCTGGGACTCCAGGATCCTGATGTGAGCAAAGGCAGACGCTTAACGAATGAGCCACCCAGGCACCCCTCCTCTTTGACTTTAAAGGGTAAATATTATAGGGTAAATGTTGTATACTCCGTGGGACACCCAATAAGTCTATGAAAAATTAATAGAAGAAAGAAAACAAGGAATAAGGCAAACACCACCAAAAATGATTGCGTCAATAAAATTTGAACAGTCCTATGAAAATGCAGAAGACAGTAAAATAACTTTATTTTTTTTTAAGATTTTATTTATTTATTTGATAGAGAGAAACACAGCTAGAGAGGGAACACAAGCAGGGTGAGTGAGAGCAGGAGAAGCAGGGCTCTATCCAGGGTATCTGGGATCATGACCTGCCTGAGCTGAAGGCAGTTGCTTAACCAACTGAGCCACCAGGTGCCCCGTAAGATAACTTTAAATATGGGATTTCAAATCAATTCAGTAATGGCAACTAAATAGACAGGAATTAGCACTATCTCTATTTTTATTTCAAAAAATAAAATGGATTGTATAGCCTATCTGTAGGAAGTCATATTTCCATTATAATTTATTCTGGAAAAAATTATAGTTGTCAAGGTAATCAAGGTCTACTTTTTTAAATATATAAAACATTTCTTAGTCTCTTCTTTATTATTTAAAGAGGTTGCTATGGAATTATAGATTTCTGACACTTTATTATCAAAACACATCTTTTGATGTTATAAGGAAAATACATATTTTCAGCAAAAAAAATAAACATTTAAGGTAAAATTAAAATTTTCTAGTAGAAATTATTTAAAACATATTGTTTAAACTTTAATTTGATTTGTTTTTAGAATGAAAGGATAGCATTATGGTGTTTGACTCCAAAATGCAAAATTCTTGATATGCAAATGAATATAATATTTTGATATATAACATTGCAGACATACACACACAGTTTATTTTTCTGTACCTAATTACAGAAAATTTAAATATGCTACTTTAATTAAACGTTTATGTCAACTTAAAATAGTTGTAAGCAAGTGGCATTGGTCTTATGTGAATGAAATAAACCATTATGTTTAACAAATAAAAATAGTTAAGAAAAATGTCCCTGAGGTAAAAAATATAACAAATCAAAGAACTGGATAAATGGAAGGTATATTTGATTTTGAGAAGCTGAGAAGCCAGCTTCTCCAACTAGTTAATAGTCATTAAAATTTTGAACATTTTGCTTGACTCAAATGAATAATCTATAATTATAGCTGATGACTTCAAAACCCATCTCAAAAACTGAAAGAACAACTAGACACAAAATTAGCAAGGATAAAGAATAACTCAAAAAAAACCCCACCAATTAGCCATAAAGATCTAATGAGCATGTATACAAAACTCCACCCCAAGACACAGAATACATTTTTTTTCAATTTCCCACAAAACTTACACCGAGATAAACCATATCATAGGACATAAAAGACACCTAAAGAGTTGAACTTACTGTGTACCATGACCATATGGAATCAAACTAGAAATCAATAATTAAAAGATAAAAAAAATCATCTAACACTTGGAATCTAAACAACACACGTGTAGAGACTCTTTAGTTCAGAGAGGAGGTCGCAAGAGAAAAAACAAACAAAAACACAATGAGCTGAAAGAAAATGAACATATAGCATATAACATATCAAAATTTGTGGGGACACAGTTAAAGCAGAGTTGAGAGGGAAACATGTAGTACCAAATGCTTACATTACAAAAAGAGGGAAAGTATCATGTCAGTACTATAAGCTCCTAACTTGAGAGACTAAAAAGTAAAGAGGAAAATAAAATCAAAGCAGTCAGGAAGAAGGAAATAATACAGGTTATGAGCAGAAATCAATGGAATTGAAAATGGAGAAAATAAATGAACCAAAAAGAAGCAAAAAGCTAATTCTCTGAAAGATCAATAGCATTGATAAAACTGACAAAGGAAAGAGAGAAGACACAAATGAATAATTATAGGTATGAAACGGATTATCACGACAGAAGACACAAAAGGGTAAAAAGAAACAATAATAAGAAAATACTATGAATAACCCTACAATCATAAATTTGATAAATTTGAAGTGGACCAAGTCCACCACAAACACAAACTCCCACAACTCAAGCAAGAAAGATACATAATTTGAATGCCTGATAGCAAGACCCGGTAGTTCCACTGAAGAATTCTACCAAATGTTTAATGAATTAAAACCACAATCTTTTCCAGAAAGAAAAAGAAAACGGGACAACTTCCTAAATAATTTTATAAGGCCAGAATTTACTCTGACTCCAAACTGAAACCAAGGCAGTATAAACAATACAGATCGATATCCCTCACGAATACATGTGCAAAATTCTTAACAAAATATTAGCAAATGAAACTCAGCAATATATGCAAATGATTATATACTATGACCAAGGAGACTTTATTCCAAGGATGCAAATGTGGCTCAGTATGCAGAAGTCCATCAATGTAATAGTTTGATAAGACTCAACATCAATTTATGATTTAAAAATCTAAAAAAATTAGAAAAATAGGAAATGGGAAGAACTTCTTCTTGTTGACTTTTAAAAATTTCCAAAAGCCTACAGCTAACATTAAGTATTAATGGGAGAAGATTGAATTTTTTCTCTCTAATAAACAGGCAAAGAAGTCTTCCACTACTTTTATTTAAAAAGTACTAGAAGTTTTATAAGGCAAAAAAAAAAAAGATAACTAAAAAGTATGCAGTTTGAAAAGGTAGACTAAAACTGTCTCAATTTGCCAATGATACAAATTCTAGGTTGAAAAGTCCCAAGGAATCTACAAAAACACTCCTAGGACTAAGAAGTGAATTTAGCAAGTTTGGGAGATATAAATTAAATATACAAAACAACTGTTTTTCTCTATGCTAGCAGTAAACTCTAACAATAAAAATACATCATTTATAATCACTCAAATATCTGAAATATTTAGGTGTAAATCTAAGCAAGTTTATACAGGATTCATATGCTAAAAACTGCAAAATGCTAATGAAAGAAATCCAAGATTTAGATAAATAGAGAAACTTGTATCCATAGTTGGAACACAACATGATAGAGTTGTCAGTTCTCACCAAACTGATCTATACATTTAATGCAATTCCTCTCAAAATCCCAAGTTTTTTTTTTCTTTATAGACGTAGCTAAGATTCCTTAAATGTACATAGAAATACAAAGGAATTAGAATGGCAAAATTATTTTGGAAAGAAAAAATAAACTTAAAGGAATTAGTCTATTAAATTTCAAGACATTATCTAGCTACAGTGATACAGACTGTGGTTTTAAGACAGGGATAGACACATAGATCATTGGACTAGAATAAAGAACCCAGAAGTAGAACCATGTAGATATTCCCAAATGATATTTTCCCAAAGCTGCAAAAGCTATTCAGAGAATCGCTCTGGGCAGTTGGCTAAGATAAACAATGTGACAACACCAAACCGTGACCAAGATGTGGAGACCCTGTATCTCTCCAACATTATTACTGGTGAGATTGTAAAATTGTGCACAACCTCCGGAAAACAGTTTTATAGTTTCTTTAAAAAATTGAACATATAACTACCATATGGCCTACCTGTTGCACTCTTGAGCATTTATCCTAAGGAAATTAAAGCTTTTGCTTACATAAAAACCTGTTTATAAATTGTAGCACCTTTATTCATAGAGCTGGAAAACAACTCAGATGTCCTTAGGTAAATGAGTGGTGCATACATACCACAGAATATTACTTATGAGTAAAAAGGAATGAACTACTGATACACATCACAACACGGATGAATCTTCTGAGAATCATGCTGATTCTCATGTTGATTTCATGAGTGAAAAGAAACTATTCTGAAACCTTACATTCTGACTGATCCTATTTATATAACACTATTGAAATGGCAAAAATCAATTAAATGAACATTTCTGTAGAGCTTTACAGTGGTTATCAGGTGACAACGCAGGTGTACATAAACCTGAAGTGTGGCATGGCAATGGAAGGGATTTTTGTGGTGATGAAAATATTGTCTATCTTGACCATATCATTGCCATTCTCCTAAGTACAAATGAATGAATAGACTAATGAATGATTTTTAAAAAAATAAATAAAGCATACTGGAATAGGTAGGCAACAAAAAATAAAATTAAAGCACTACTCCAAGTTTTGAAAAAAAATAACTATAAATAGATCCAAGATTCATACATTTTAAAGGTATATATGATCTGGGTTAAGAAAACACAGGCCAATTTTTTAACAATCACAGCATGAAAATAACCTTTCCAAGTAATATATAATATAAAATCTGTAGGGTAATAACTCTTATTGAAAATAATACACAAAGTGGAAATTACAAACTGATGAACTGAAAAAAAAATATTCAATGTAAAAGGAAGGGTAAATTTCTTACTTAAAAGAAAAACAACAACTTAGGGCGCCTAGGTGGCTCAGTCATTAAGCAACTGCCTTCAGCTCAGGTCATGATCCAGTCCCTGGGATCAGCCCCTCATCGGGAAGCCTGCTTCTCCTTCTCTCACTGCCCCTGCTCATGTTCTGTTTCTCTCTCTCTCTCTCTCTCTCTCTCTCTCTCTCTCTCTCTCTCTTTCTGTCTGTCTCTCTCTCTCAAATAAATAAACTCTTTAACTAACTAACTAAATAAATAATAAAAAGCTCATTTAAAAGACTTTTTATTATAAAAAGTTCGCAGAAAAAAGACTTTTTATTATAAAAAGGTCGCAGAAAAAAATACACAGATCCAAGGAACAATGAGATTTTATTCAGATTGAAGTGGCCTTTTAATATATTCTGGGAATATAAACAAGTGCAAGGCTTCTGGAGAAAAATTTATACTGTCCATCAAAATTCAAAATATATATATCTATCAACCACAGTGGATGACTTTAACTGAAGTATATACTTGCAGAAATTCATAAGTAATTGCTGCATCAGAGTTTGTAATATCAACATTACAAATAATTGAGAATTGGTTTAATTAAGCATGACATAGCCATTAAAACCATGGTACTATAGTATTTAACGGTGATAACTGTTTTTGTGTAAATAAACAGAAACAAAATGTAGTAGGGCAAAGTGCAGAAAAATATGTGTCGTAAATTTCCCTTTGTATAATTCTTTTAAAAAAGAGCATATACGTGGGCACATATATGTAATTATATTCATTTTTTTACATTAAAAATTACATGAAAATGATGTTTGAGGTGCTTAGGACAATAGAAGACTCATCTATTTAAAATACTTGATTATTCTAACCTTGACATGTACTACATTTATTTATTTAATTTACTTATTCTGAAAAAAAAAAGCCACTGACATATGCAAAATCTAATAATAAACTGAACTCCTACAACCCATCTCTCAGGTTAAAAAATCAAAAATTTGTTACTTGTCTTCCATCTGAGCCTTGCTGGCCACACCGGACACTTTTTATCCCCCATCCAAATACCAAGACATTATTGAGGAAGAATAGTAATAGAACATATTTTAGTTTTCTTCTTTTTATGTTTAATGTATTTTAAAAATACAGTTAAATCTAGGAGGAGCCTGGCTGGTTCAGTAGGTATAGCATCTGACTCTTGATCTTGGGCTCGTGAGTTCAAGCCCCACATGGGGTGTAGAGATTACTGAAAATAGGTATATGTAATAAATAATATAAATATATATACTTATATATATAATGTATAGAACTAGATTATTAGTGACATGAAGGATCAATTATGTAATGAACACAGAAATCAATAAGGAAAATCTGGCAGTACTCTATCTGAAGGATGATCAACATAGAGGCCACATCATTGGGCAGCATTTCTTTCTAATCCTATAATAATTCTTTTTATTCCTTCATTCTTTCAACAAATTCCATTCTTATCAAGTAATTAAAGAAAAAACTAAAATATTTTTGGACTATTATATTTAATATTTCTATAGAAATTGTGTTAAGAAAGTCACAGAACTAGAAATTTCCACAGGAAAAATAGTATGCTTTATTAAGCTTCCTACTTCTACACAAAAATAGAAGTCATGCTTATAAGGCGTAGTTATCTCAGTCTCAATCAAAAGCTTATCGCTTTTTAAAGAAGTAAAACAAACAAACAAAACAAAACAGGGAGCATAGAGAAAGGCAGAATATTCTGTGTTGTCAATGCCCTAAATCTGAAAGTCACGTGTTGAACTATTCAGAGAATTCTCTAGGCTTTCTGCCACCATAGGGCAAAGGTTAAAATGGATATAAATATAAATACAGATACAGATAAACATACTGTATAAATTTTCTAGGGCTGCCATAACATAACATAACAACTGAATTCTAAACCCCATATGATAATGACATGGATATTTATGCTATTGCCCGTGCTTATTCCTTAATAAATCCTGGTTGAATAAATGAATCAACAGCTGACCCACTAATGAGAGTAACTTAGTGAAGTTACTTTTTATAATGTTTGGCTTATTTACTAACTTCATTTAGATATTTAAGATAAATATTTAGGGGCTACTTTCTATCTAAACTAAATAATATAGTCCTATGGTGTTTAGTCATTCTAGTTTTCATTGGAATCCATACTAATACATGTAAATGCTATTTTTTGTCTTCTCAATTGGAAAGCAGATACATAACCAAAAAAAGGCATAAAAGCGATTGTTGATTTAAAAGCTGCATATTTTTAAATTTCTGGTTGTAAAAATAATAATAAAGCAACTCTCTGAAGCAGACATTACAAATAAACCATGATCCAAAAAACTCAGTTTTCTGAGTTTACTAGGCACATGTAGTGGAAAGCATTTCCTCTCCTTCTATGAATGCTTTCTGGCCAATAGAATCATGACAGCAATTGAACTTGACAAAGTCCATGTGTAGGCCTATGAAAGAAGGATGAGGCAGACCTGTCAAAATGCCATAAACAAAATCCTGCATTAGAGATAAGCTTGCAATTACACTTCAATAAGTCAGAAAAACAGGGGAAGTTAGCCTGATTTTGAAAAAAGCCATTCTTTCTTTGTAAAAACTAAACAATCTTTCAAATGGGATTTGAAAACAATTGTTTTATATAAAAATGTCATAAGCACCACCTGTCACCAAAGCTCACTCACAAAATATATGTTTCATCTTTACTGCGTTGATTAAAGCAATAACACCCACATTTCACACAAATAAAACTGTAAAATGATGTTCAAGTACTTAGTTTCAAAGTCTGTCTCTAAAATGTTTTGTATACCATAAAGAAATTTTCAGAAACTTACACTCACTATCTTCTCTAAGGAAATTTATTTAAATATCCATGTGCAATAATGAAATACGCATATTCATCACTAAAAGAGCACTTTTGCTTCAGCAAATGGGTTTATAACACCTAGAACTGAAACTGTTCTCTTATAAATCTACTTTTTTTAATGCAAAAGTAGCTATATAATTTACATGACATATTTTTATGTCTCTCAGCCAAACATAATTTCAGACTATAAAATAACCTGTACGCCATGAGGAAATTATTTCTAACTGCTGGATGTTCTTCTATTCTGCCATGGTGACCAACCATTCCAATTTGTCTATGACTGAGAGGTTTCCCTGGGCTTGGGACTTTCAGGTCTAAACCCATGGCAGTCCCAGGCACACTGAGATGGCTGGTCATCCAGTGCCAGTATGTAGGGCATTTTATCTTAAGATAGGAAAACAAACCAGCCTAAAACCAAGAACCACAGTATCAACAATAAAAATCATATCCTAGAACCAGTACTCCTTCAGTCTTAACTTTATCCTGCTAGAGAAAGCTTTCAGAAGAAAGAAAAACATAACATTATCTCTGGCCAAAATGCTGACTATTCCCAACAAAGATAAGGCTGCTAATGACATTAGTAACATTAACTTTGGTCTCTAAAACCAATAAATTCTGTCTATTAAGAACCTCTTGAATCTCATAAATCTGTCCTGTTCTCCACATTTTCTATTGCCATTGCCTTTATGTCTTCATTATTGCTCACGGAGACCTTTGAAATTGTCCATGCTTTACTCTTTTACCTTCTAATTTGCATACCAGTGGGAATGATTCTTAAATTATAAACAAATCTGATAATGGTATTATCACATCATCATATCAAAGTTATTATCATAAATTATCATATATTGTGTAAATATAACACAATTTATCCACTCATCTACAGCAGGTCATACAGGCTATTCTTTGGTAGCTTGCTTTTTTGCCCTTTCAGTGAGTAATACTGTGCATATCTCTGAGCACACCTGGGAAAAATCTCTGGGTTCAGTATTTTTCATGAAATATGTTTGGCATAATGCAGATTTAAATGCAGCTGTAAGAAGTAATGTTAAAAGACCCTATGTTTCCTTTACTAAGTTTTTCCCAATGATAACATATTTTTAAAACTATTTTATTTATTTATTTGAGAGAGAGAGAGTAAGAGAAAGCATGAGAGGGGAGAAGGTCAGAGCGAGAAGCAGACTCTCTGCAGAGCTGGGAGCCCGATGCAGGACTTGATCCTGGGACTCCAGGATCGTGACCTGAGCTGAAGGCAGTGGCCTAACCAACTGAGCCACCCAGATGCCCCCCAATGATAACATCTTGTAAAACTATATTACAGGCATGGGTTAAACATGGAATTCAAACTTCCTAGGTATTGATGATGAGACAGTACTGAAAAATAAGTGCACGAGTCATTTCTCCTCACAGAGGATCAGAGAATAACTGAATACAGAATTAATATTTTGTAAGTTAGATGATAGGCATGCATGTAGCAAGTGTGTTGACATCAGGTGTAATGGCCTTTCCTAAACGTGGGGGAAAAGGAGTAAAGAACCCAGTAAAAGAGCTGACTGTGAGTATGGAACGGAAGTAAATCAGTTTCACTGAAGAAGAAATGTAAGAGGTGAGTTAGAGGGGCTGGGAGAGAACACCTGAAGTTGTTTCATTAAATCTGGCAAGATATTTGAGATTTATTCTGAAAGCAACTGAAAACAATATTGACTTTTAAAAAAGGAGGGTAGCATAATCTAATTTACGTTTAGGAACCTTAAATCTGCTTTCATGTTGAGAATATACTGGGGTGAGGGAAAATACCAGAAGAAAGGAGACCGTACTGCAAAACTTCATGAAATAGATGATACTGTTTGGGATTAGAGTAGAGGTCATGGTAGTATTAAGAAGTGATTAGAATCTGGATATATTTTGAAGCTAGAGTGAAGGACTTGATAGTTTTGTTATTTGAAGTGAAAGAAAGAAAGGAATCAAGTACGGCTCAATAATATTTAGTCAGAACCCTTTGGAGCCAGAGGTTTCCTTTTATGGAATCAGGAGAGACTGCTGAAGGAGCAGGCTTGCTGGGAAAGGAATCAAAGGTTTAGTTTGGGCATGTTTAGTTTGAGATACTTTGTAGACATCTAAATTAAAATATAGAACACTGTAGAGAATGAACAGATACAAAATTGGGAGTGATCAGCCTCCAAATTAGAGCCATCACCTGGACGAGTATATAAAGAAAGAACAGGGCTGGTCATATCAGTTAGTAGAGGTGGTGGTAGCAAGGGGGACAACAAGGTGGGAAAACAAAGCAAAATAAAAGCAAAGCTGAACTGTGTTAGCTTCTGGACTGTAAAAAGCAGAAAGTAATAGATAGTCTCTTCAGAATTCCTTTAAAGAGTGCATTAGATCAAACCAGTTACTATCTTTGAATTATTGGGCTGTTTTCAAATTTGAGGGAATTTATATGGTTGCCAGGAAGAGATTAGGGTACCTTGGCTTTTCCCAGATTGCATTCAGTGAGATCTTCCCCAAAGGAATATCAAGAAAGAATTGAACCCTGGAAAAAGAGGCACAGAAGTTTTGTGGGCAAAAATTTAATATGCGCATTGCAGTTTCATATTTTACAATTACTACTATCCAAATGCCGTTATGTGGTCTACAAGGCCCTCCTAAACCAGACTATCTTCCATGACAAGGTTTTTCTCATGTAACGTTGACCCTAGCTTTTCACATTTCTTCTTTTATGTTTCAAGTGTTTTTTTTCTTTTTTTTTATTCACCTTTTTGAATTTCATGGCTCAACTAAAACACCATCTTTCTTTGTAAATCCTAGTTAAAGCAACTAGCTTCTTTCCCACAGTTTCTCTTATATTATGCTTCTATTTCTTTTGTAACATTTAGAAATGATGTGACTTATCCTGCCAGTCATCCCTGTCAAAATGTAAGCTGCTAGAAGGTATGGATTTTCTCTCTCTAGTTCACTGGTCTATCTCAGAACCTAGACATTATCTGTTACATAGGATTTGCTCAATAAATTCAGGTTAAGTACATTAAATTGCTACTTCACCTGAAGTAAAGACCTAGTTTCTGATCCTTCTTTTCCAGCATCTCTCAAACTGAGCTTCCAAATCATCTGTACCAAAATGTTGGGGTGTTGATTAAAAGTACAGACCCTTTGGTCCTATTCTAGATTGACCAACTAAAATTCTAGGATTGGATGATAACAACATACATTTAAACCAGAGTATAATGATTCTTAGTGAATTTAAAGTTTGTAGTTATGGTTATTTAAAATATATTTATTAAATACTTGAGACATTACATGATATTACAATAATCCTTTATGAGAATACAAAACATTGAGGAAATACTATATCAAATAGCTCACAATTGATAGCCAGTATCAAATGACAAAAATAATGTGAATGTAATTGCTGAAAATAGGTTTAATGTGCACATGTAAAAGAAAGATAAACAATTATTTATTTTCAAATTTATATATGATATCATATGTACTAGCCCCGACATATAGTTAGTGCTCAATAATTAGATCTTAAATATAAATAAATACTACCATCAAAGTAAAATTAAAGAGGCAAAATTAATTTTTAAAATATAATTTATTTATATAAATATATTTAAAATACTGTCATTTCATCCTATAATTATTACTAAACTATTATTAGTGATGAGATATTTTATATTAGTTATTTTATACTTCTATTATTTTTTGTGTTATATAAGGCTTTAGAGTTTAATGTGATTTTTCACACAGTGCATCTCAATTTGGATTAAGTACATTTCAAGTGCTCAACAGAGATATGTAGCTATCATATTAGATAGTACAACTCTAGAACCTCATCTCTAATTTTATAGTACTCTAATGGTAGTCTTTTTCTATCATAAGTTACTTTTGGGTAGCACCGGTTATGAAAAAAAAATCAATAGAACCTAGATTGAATGAAGCATTAAGCTAGAAATGCATTTTTATCCAATACTGTAACACCCAAACATAGGCATTTTAAAAGTTTGTAATTCTCTTTTATAGGAAAAATATGGGAATTTTCTTGCTTTACTTTTTAGCAGATGGTTATTTCTTTATTTTTTTCTTTTTGTTTCTATTTTCTTTTTAAAAATTTAAATTCAATTGGTTAACATGTGGTGTATTATTAGTTTCAGAGGTAGACACCAGTGATTAATCCGTTTTATATAATACCCAGTGTTCATTACATTACCCTCCATAATGTCTATCGTCCAATTACCCCAGCCCCCACCTCTCTCCTCCAACAACCCTCAGTTTGTCTCCTGTGGTTTAAGAGTCTCTTACAGTTTGTCTCCCTCTCTGATTTCATTTTGCTTTATTTTTCCTTCCTTTCCCCTATGATCCCCTGTTTATATTCCATATATGGTGTCACATTGCTATTGAGCCATTCTCTTTCATTGACACTGACATCAGAAACCCGGATATATATTTAAATGCAGAAATGCAAATATGCACAACATACAACTGAAAGCTGACGTTTAAAAAAAACAGTTGATTACTTTCTCTTTCAAAATATTCTCTTTTCAGTTAGTGCAAAGTTAACTCAGTTTCTTCAGGACTTATTTTTAACAGCCTTGTTCTTTTCCCCTGAGATCACTCAAGGTTGCTGGTAGCTTTTATGCCTCATGGTGAAGAAAGGGAACTGCTCCTTTTGTGCTATTTTTTGGTCTACACTGTATTCACTACTTAAATGTCTTTAACTAAGTTATCAGACTGTGGTGGAGACCCATACTGTCCCCTTGCTTCCTTGTTTCTTGCCTGGCCTTTTGCTGGCACTCAGATATTGTGAGGGCCAGTGGAACTCCTGTTCCATCATTATCTTAATAGCCAAGCCTCACCCCTGTCCATGGCATTTCTTCTTATGTACTTGGTGGAAATGCCCCATAACTTCCTCAGCACTTAGGGGCACGCCAGAAACTCAGGAACCCATGCATAACACCCCAAAGCAAGAAGGGCTGCAGCACTATCTCAGGCCCACCTGCAGTTTTTAGTCACTTCTCTGCTATTTAGATGTCATCTTAAATGCAGAGTTCTAATAAATATGAGCTTTTGCTCGTGAGGGAAAATTGAGAAGGAAGAATACATAAGACAGCATTTAAAAAATATGATCCCAATGCAAGATTAACCAGACAACTACAAGAATTGATAGACACAAGTTCTATGACCAAAGGGAGAATGTTTTTGCAAAGTCATTAAGAATACATTTTAAAAATTATTTTAAAATATCATTTCATGTTCTTTAATTCTTTTTTCTTTGTGTGATTGCAGTTTTGATGATTGAATAACATTTTAAGAAAAAATAACATGAGAGATAGATGGAGAAAGAGAGAGAGAGAAAGGGAGAAATCAAGAGAATTTTTTTTTTTTTTGACACATGCTCTTAAAGGTCTTATCAACCTCAAGTCATTTTGGGCTTTAGTAATACCCCTAACATTTTTCTTAAAATGAAGATATTCGTCCATTTAAAAATATCTTCTAGTGCTGTGGACAAAAATAAATCAATCCGTAGCTATAATCATTTAAAGTCTTTGAACTTTTCAAACTGAATCAAATGTCATTTGCCTTATCCTTCCGTCTTGTAGCTATTATTCTAACGCAGTTCACTTTAATGACACTCCACAGAATCATCATCTGTTTTTGACCCTTTTAACTTAGAACTTACTCAGTCTTGCCAGAAAATTATTTTCCCTTTTCCAAACAATCATTTCTAGAACTAGTATTTTTCTTTCTTTGGAAGACTGACTGAACGTTGTTTCCCTCCAGCTCTTACAGTTTTAACTTCGTTATTATAGCCCCAAACGTATCAGATATAGAACAGTTTTCTGATATTTTTACATACAGAAAAATATTTTAGTGCTTTAAATATTTTTTAGTATGAATGGGCAGACTTATCATTATTTTACTAAATTTTATTTGTCCTGTTGTATGTATCTAATCCATTTTTACTAGCTGTTCTTTCTTTCCAGCTTTAGTGAGATATAATTGACAAATAAAATTGTAAGATATTTAAAATATACAACATGATGATTTTTATGTACATATATATATTGTGGAAGGATTCCTTCCATTGAGTTAATTGACATGGCCATCACCTCACACATTTAACTTTTGTGTGTATGACAGTATATTTAAGTTCTACTTTCTTAACAAATTTTACATATTTTTAAATACAGAAAAATATTCATGATCAACTAATTCTAAAATAAGGCAGAGATATCTCTACAGGCTCCTTTTTAGGCTATTTAAATAAATCATTTCACTGTAATGTAGTGTATTGCCAAACACAGAACTGTTTCTTAAAGTTTATATAGTTAAATATGTTTTGTTTGATATGAGTTATCACTTGAACCACAAAAACCTCAATTGTAAAGGAAGAGTAGTTAAAAAATAAACATACACACCCCACTAGAACAAGCAGAACATTCTGTAAATGAAATGCCAAATAACCTTCGATAATGCAGTTTCATCATACGAAATTGATATTAAAAATGAGGGCAGGGTCTTTCTTCTGTTTGTACAAAAGAAAAAAGATGAAGAGACTATATATAAGGCAGATCATTTGCACATATTAAACCTGTGAAGAGCTATCTCATTACTTGGTAACACCTATTTGAGAAAGGAGGAAAAAAACAGGATTTCAAGTGAAAATTTTCCACATGTGTCATAAAATTGATACATGAAAACGTATTGAAATTTATATAGTATAGCTTACAAATAATTGGACTTTTGTCATATAGTTAATGAACTTCCTTACCATATCCAAGTTTAGCATAATTTCTCCCTCTAACCTTCTCCAGAAGGTTTTGGAAAGCATACAGATTATTCATCTTTAGCTTCCTTATCACGTTTTTGTATCTTTGACACTTATTAGACTAAATAATCAAAGTTATTTCTTTGCTTATTCATACTTTGGCATTTAGTTTATTAGAGTATCTGTACAAATTATGTAAGTGTCAGCATGTAGGTACAATTAGTGCTTATATTGTTATATGGTTAATTCTAGAACATTAAAGGGATACTATCTCAGACACTTAATAGTTGAAGGTGAAACACTGACAAAAAATGTACTCCTCATATTCAAACTGTTCCTGGGGTGCCTGGGTGGCTCAGTTGGTTAAGCAATTGCCTTCGGCTCAGGTCATGATCCTGGAGACCCAGGATTGAGTCCCACATCGGGCTCCCTGCTCAGCGGGAAGCCTGCTTCTCCCTCTCTCACTCCCCCTGCTTGTGTTCCCTCTCTGGCTGCGTTTCTCTCTGTCAAATAAATAAGATCTTTAAAAAAACAAAAACAAACAAACAAACAAAAAAAACTGTTCCAGTTCATCAGATTCTAAATGAGGTATTTACTGTCTAAGATTTCTGCAAGCACCCCATAACATCCTCATCATTCTTAAAGGCATGCAAATTTTAGTGGCGTAAAGTTAAAGATTAATTTTTAAATTAAAATTATAAGGTAATTAATATCAATATGTATGATTTTGAAGGTATCAGGTATTAACGTATGACCTTACAAAGTTTTTATTCTCGTCATCTTTAAGCGCTGATTTATAATCTACTCTTTTCTCTACACCCGAATCTTCGGCAAAAATCCTTTGATCGTTTTCAATAAAGAAGTCAATCTGATCAGTGTAGAGCTCCATGACCCCTGAGTAAATAATTGCTTTTATCTTTCTTTATAATTCTTATAATCAATGTTTCATTACTGTCAGCCTCTTTAACCTTCATACAGACTTGAACAACATTAAAGGTTAGTCATTTTGGTGATAATGTCCCCTGTCTATAATTCTGTGATCTAGAGACATTGACATATCTGAGAATGAAATATTTTTAATTCCAGTTTTCTCACACTGTTACTATAAAATATTATATATTTTCACCTACATGTTTTCCAAAGGAATGTACATTAATTACTTTTTTAACTGTAATTGTCTCTTTCCCTTTCCTTAAACATATGTGATTTTTTTTTTGAGTGAGATATATCTGGGAATATTCCTTCTGCCACTTCCTTATTTGAGTTAGATTCTTCACATGCTGATACAATGAACATGTGAGTTTTTTTTCATACATTTTCTTTTAGCAATGTAAAATTCACTCTTGATGTAATCTCACACTATTATCTCAACTCAAATTGATATTTTTAATTGTTCTTGATTTTTTTATGATTAGAGGTCACAGTGCACAAATACAGCATTAACCATGTTGTTGAGATAATTCTCGTTACATACACAAAGAAAAAAAATGTATGGATTTAATTTGATCTTTGCCTTTAAACATTTGGTTTAAGCATTTTGTGAGTGCATGCAGATTTGCTGCCCGGTTTCCCTTCAGTGTGCTATGAGAGCAGTGAGAAGAGTGGTTAGCTGTCGCTTCTGTCTTAGAGGGGGAGAGATGTTCTGCTTAAGGTCACATCCCTTCCATATAATATACATTCACTAACTCAACAGGTGGAATAAAGTTTCAGTTTCCTTAGTCCAACACAACATAACTCTGAACGTCCATTTTATTTCCAGATCTTCCTGTAGGGTTGGCCAAGTCTTTCATTAGGTCTGTATTCCACTCTGCCTTCTTTCTCTGTCCAGTACTATGTTTCTTCCCCGGCACAGGTGCAACACAACTGTAAAGCCCTCATGACTGTGGTACACAAAATGTGGGAGTGTGTTTCACTGGAACAGCATAAAAAGGAATGAAGACTATGTTCATATTAACTTTTCTGCATGTTTCTCTCCTTGAAACAATCTCAACTTGAGTCTTATTAGACACAGATATGGACTGAAGAGGCTATCCAGACAGATGGTGTATTTGTGTGGCATATCTAAATGCCAGAAGAGTGAAACAATAGAATCTAATACATAATCTTTGAAAGGCCAGCTTATAAACACAAGAAGTTGCTTCTTCAGAGTGACCTAATTCAACTTCAGTTACTAGCAGCCACCACCAGATCTATAGTATTTTACAGTCTTGTAATGTAAAATTAGCATTCAAGGGCTTTTCCTTTCCAGGTTTCTATGGCAACCTCTGTACCACATACTCATTAGAAAGAAGTTCTGTTTAATTGATCTACTAATGTATTGCTTAATAGTAACTGTTAAGCAGTCTTTTGTTTCCAGGTCATATTTAGGGTTCACATATTTGCATAAAAGCATTTCGTTAGCTGAAACCAATCATTACTAGTAATTTTCTTTCTTTAGTTTAAAATAACTAAACCCTCATTGAGATTTTCTGAATAGCAAATATTTATATCTTGGAGAATAGGCGTTCTGTATGAGCCTGGCTTGCTTTGTTTCTGTGTGCAGCAAGAAAATTACAGAGCTTGAAAATGTTAATCAGTGAAGACAAAAAGAAGGTGTCTTTTTCTCCAGTTGAAATGCAAATTTACGGTGACGCTAACTATAGGCCATATCCAATATTTGGTGACAAAGTTGTAATGGATAAATATAATTTAGAATGCACAGTAGTTCCCCTGCATAACTTTCACTAATTAGAATTTTCATATGTTTCATTCAATGAAATTGAGACACTGTTTTCTGAGCTTTTCTAGTATTTCAAGACCATCCAAAGGACCAAACTTAAGAACGTACTTATCATAGGCTTTAAGTTAGCCTAGAAATAAACACTAATACACATAACTTAGTCCCTAAGTTAATCAGGGGTTTGGGGCAGGATAAGGAGCTAACATCTATTGAGATATAGCATGAAGTGTATTTATTAGAATATAACACTATGTATATTCTAGACTAGGAACTTGAAATATGTTAAGCCACTCAGTTATCAGAAACATTATTTCCATTGTAGATATAAAGAAGATAAGTTTTTTAAAAATTCTGAATCATCTAATTGGTTCATTCAATAAATACCAATTGGACACATAAAATGTGCCAATAGGCATTAAAATTAAACTGCTAAAGAAGATGAGAAAGGAAACAACAGAGACTTTGAACACAGAAACAAACTGAGGGACTTGGAGGGAGGGGGGTGGAGGGATGGGAGAGCCTGGTGGTGGGTACTGGGGACACCTAAAGCGGGGAGCACTGGGTGTGGGGAATGGGGAATGAATCTTGAAACACTGGAAAAAAAATTTAGTAACAATAAAAAAAATAATAAAAAAAAAAAAAGAAGATGAGAAAGGATTTATACTCATGAAATATACATACTAGCTCATATTACATAACAAAAAATCCTTAAGCAAGTATTTAAATGCTATCATGTTCTAGACAGGTACTAGGTAATGTGATACCATATCATAATGTCATATCCAACATCATTATACTAGTTAATGGTGGAGCCCAGTTTTATACTCAAATCTTTGATTCTAAGTTCTATTCTCTTTACAATGTGATCTCTGGGGGATAATATTCATTTTATCTAAAAAAAGTATTGCCATTTCTGATCCATCTCAACTACTATTTTTTATCTTTAAGATTTTTAAATTTATTTTAGAGCACAAGTGGGAGGGGCAGAGGAAGAGGGAGAGAGAGTCCTCAGCAGACTCTCCTCTGAGCACGGAGCCCACATGGAGCTCATCACCCTGAGATCATGATCTGAGCCAAAACCAAGAGTAAGACCCTTAACCAACTGGACTTCCCAAGTGTCCCTCAACTACTATTGATGTTAGTAGTAGTTTTTGTTTTTCCAGAGTTCTCACTTGCCATAGTCATATTCCCACCATCTTTTAGGAAGAGAATTATTTTGCACACCATCAATTCTCTTGTTCAAAGTTACCTGAGATAATAATTACAATATTAGACAAATAGTTACCCAGAAGAAAGAAAGAGTGTGTAAAGGGAGAAGTAGTTTGGAACATGAATATTGAGGTTCATTTTCTCTGAGATCAAATGCTTGTTCTTTAGTTGTGCAAATGAGGACAAATTGCTCAATTTCTCTGATCTGTAAAATGGCAGTTATTAATACTATTTATTATAGTGCCTGGAATATCAATTGCACTGTACCATTAAATTTGTTGGGTTTTGCTTTTATTATTTTTGCCATTATACTTAAGATACTGATGAGCAGTAGATTAGATATAAAAGGGATTCTCTATCTCCATTTTCTCTTGGGAAAACAGACTACAAAGAAATATCAAATCATGTATTTATAAGGACACTTAAAATACAGACTAAGTTTTAAAAGGTGAACAATATATTTATGTATCCCATTAAGTTCGGGTAACAAAGGAGAAAGGAGCAAAATTGAATGGGTTAGCTAGGTACAAGTATACTTGAGTGACTCAAGGGTTGCTGAAGAATGACAGTTGTTATTAACTTGCTTCTTTCAAATTTTGAATCTGGGAAGCAGAGTGAAATTTTCATTCTATCAGTTGAGGTAATGACAGAAGAGAACATAAAATATTTTATAGATAGGGAGCTATTCTAAGAGTAGTATACCACTCTGCATGATGGAATCACTGAAGAGGTGAATGCAGGGAATACCTGTGGTAAAAATTCTGGATCACTGTATGTAAGTAGTGTTCTAAACACTGTTCACCCAAACAAAAGCCAATGTCCAATGTGTTGTCAGTTTTGTTTCTGCAATCTTGTATCTGGAGTCTGTGTCTAATTATTCATAGAATTGAAATAGAAAAAGTACCATTACTTCTCTATTTCAGGCTCTTAATATCAATCCCTGGTCTATGGCAACTGCCTCTTTCTTAGAAGTTCTGGCTTTACTCGATCTCCATTTCAAAGCATCTGTGAGGGATTTCAAAATTGTGTTTCTTTCTTTTTGAGGATTGTGATTGGGGAAAGTTCTATTTTTCATTAAAAATTCAATTCTATTACCAACAGGGTATTTTTTTCCAAAATAAATTTTGATTTTCTAATTTTAAAAGTAATGCATATTAATAATATATTCAGCAGGTATAAAGAAACAAAAAATACACTGGGTATTATATGCAATTAATGAATTGTTGAACACTACATCAAAAACTAATTATATACTATATGTTGGTTAACTGAACATAATAATAAAATATAAACATAAAAATAAATGAGTAATAAAAAAACAGGAGCATATCTAATTCTATCTAGATATAAATAAATGTATATATCTAGATATAAATAAATTTAATAGCTTAAAATATATTCTTTAGGCTAGCATATGCTGTGCACATCTTGAATACAATTATAATGTTCAATATAACTATTTTTAAATGGAATGAGATATTAATGTATGGTGTTTTATAATCTGCTTTTTCTCTCAACTATACACAAGGGACATATTTGCAAGTCAATAAATATACATCATTATTTAATAGTTGCATATTCATTCAATGGATATTCAATGATTATGACCACTGTGCTATGCTCCAGTGAGCAAATACTGAACAAATTAAACAGTATTCTTGTCTTCATATAAATTTGCCATGCATATAAATTGGCATCTGTATTTCCTATATAAAGCACACACTATTGGATTTGTTCAAATTACTTCAAATCTACCCTCATGGAGTTTATAGAGTCTAGGAGAGGCAGGCATAATTACACGACCATTAATTATAGTTCCTTAGATTCTATAGAGAAAAAATATAGGGTACTCTGAGAATATGAAACTGAGGAGTTTGCACTCCCCTGGTGTGGGTGTTTACTCTGAAAGCTGAAGAATGAATAACGGTTAGTACAGAGTTGGTGATGATGGTCTGCAGGTGGAGGACAGAGAAAGTGTGAGAACATTATAAGCCCAGTCATCTCATGATTTCCCCGGAACTTTTACTTAAGATTTATGAAAGTGTAGAAAGGAGAGATAACACCATTGAACTCCTATGTTAGTCATAGCCTCCCTGGAGTTTAATTTGCTCTCCACTCTTCTTTCTTCCAATTTCATTCTGTTCCAACTTTGCCTTTCTTCACGAAGTCCTAATTTTATTATATAACTTTCCCAAGAATGTTCACCATCCTGGAGGATTAGGATAGTCTCTAAATCTGATTTTCTAATGGGAAAGTGGCAAAT
This sequence comes from Spilogale gracilis, assembly GCA_004023965.1. Lineage (NCBI taxonomy): Eukaryota > Metazoa > Chordata > Mammalia > Carnivora > Mephitidae > Spilogale > Spilogale gracilis. The sequence goes on from PITA01010390.1 coordinate 69,068, forward strand.
CCAATTAATTACAGATACTATGTCTTCACTTTTTTTTTTTTTTAAGATTTTATTTATTTGACAGAGAGAAACACAGCCAGAGAGGGAACACAAGCAGGGGGATTGAGAGAGGGAGAAGCAGGCTTCCCGCCAAGCAGGGAACCCGATGTGGGACTCGATCCCTGGTCTCCGGGATCATGACCTGAGCCGAAGGCAGTCACTTAACCAACTGAGCCACCCAGGCGCCCTGTGTCTTGACTTTGATAATTAGATTGGTGTTATTAAAGAATCATTTTTGAACCCTTAAAGAATATTACTCATTTGTTTTAAAATTATACTGAAGAAAATAAAAACTAAAAAAAGACAGAAAAAGCAAATTGAAAAAAATTAATACAAAAACATGCTAAATAAATAAAACAATAAAACCTTTTTGTAAAAGTGATTTTAGTGGGGGCACGTGGGTGGCTCAGTCAGTTAAGCATCTGCCTTTGGCTCAGGTCATGGTCCTAAGACCCTGGGATGGAGTTTCATGTCTAGCGCCCTGCTCAGCAAGGGACCTACTTTTCCTGGCCTGCTTCCCCTGCTTGTGCCCTCTCTCTCTGAAATAAATAAATAAAATAGTTTTTAAAAAGTGAATTTAATTATCCTGTTAAGAGATAATGAAAGTGAAATTTTCAAAAGATGATATCAAAGTTTATGATATTTACAAAAAAAATGATGCAAAATAATAAAAAATAAAAAGCAATTCTATCTGAAGATGTCTGGGGCAAAAAAGGAAGAATTGCAGTATCTGTATTAAATGCAGTCATTCCACATAAATAGAGAAAATGCATAATGAAAAGTATAACTGTCAAAATACCCATATGCTAGATAACATTGTATTGCAGTATATAAATGGAAATTATTAGAAAAAGAAATTGATAAAAAATACAATACAACCCCTCTAAGCTTTTGGTATATGAAGAATATAAAGACAGTCTGAATATTATATTTTTTTCCACTGATTACATAGGTAGTTGCTCACATGCTCTGCCCTACTATATACGCACATACACAAATGTACATGTATGTTTATATTCACATATCTATATAACACATGATACATTTACATAATGTATACACTTTTCTGGTTTTATTTTCCATTATATACATTTTCTTATATTATTATATGTTATAATATTCTATTATGTTATCACTTTTCTTTTTGAAATCATGATTTGGAAAGTGCACTCTCTCAAGAAATTATATATTCATGGGGTTCCTCAGTGGCTCAGTTGGTGCCTGACTCTTGAGTTCAGTTCAGGTCACGATCTGAAGGTTGTGAGATTGAGCCCTGTGGAGGGCTCCATGCTGGACATGGAGCCTCCTTAAGATTCTCTTTCTCAGGGGCGCCTGGGTAGCTCAGTTGGTTAAGCTACTGCCTTTGGCTCAGGTCATGATTCCGGAAACCTGGGATTGAGTCCCACATAGGGCTCTCTGCTCAGCAGGAAGCCTGCTTTTCCTTTTCTCCCTCCTGCTGCTTGTGTTCCCTCTCTAGCTATGTTTCTCTCTGTCAAATAAATAAAATTAAAAAAAAAAAGATTCTCTCTCTCCTTTTCCCTTTGCCCCTCCCCTTCCTTTCCCTTTCACCTTCCCTGTTTATGAAAAAACTCACAAATATATGTCATATATATATATTTATATATTTATTCCTTTATTCTTTTATTTATTTATTTTTTTAAGGTAAACAGTCTTCCAAATCATAATTTTTAAAAAAGAAAGAGAAACCATAGTAGTAAATATTGGCTGTATAACTATATAAGTCACAAGTACTGTTAAAATTTGAAACCAGATAAAAATGAAAACATAGTACATATGATGATATGTATATCAGGATTTCACATTAAATTCCTTCCCATTAAGCACTACCTTTAAAATGATATTTAAAAACTAATAGTCTAATGTAAAAATGGACTATATGTACATGCTTGCTTGTTCATAAGAGAGTTTATTTGACATACATCTGTTTACCTTCTAGCCTTCCTAAATATTTATCTGTGCTCATAGAGGTGTGAGTTCATATAAATATGTTTCTGATATTGAAGTGAAACTATCTGTCTTCCACTAGACTATTACTTTCTCTAGGTTGTGGTCTGCACTTGAACATCATTTAATTTGAATGGCCTAGCCTGGTATCTGCTCTGTTACTATAAAGAAAAGAGAGAGATAAAAAGACATGAGGAAAGCAGAGAAATGGAAAAGATGAGATTGTGATGATAAGTTATTGATCCTTTTTTTAACTTTAAATGGCTTTTTGAATAGAATATAAATGAGCTCAAAATAAAAATTAAGTATGCAGAAGCGATATTTCAGATATGCTTTTGTCTTCATTTTTTCTTCTCACTAATATATTTTTCTTCTGTATATTTCTTCTCACTATATATTTTTAGGTGCAATACCTAATTTACCATACAAATCAATTAGCTTCCTTTTTCACTGGTAGAAATGTACTCTTAGTTTTGGTCAAATTACTTCAATTTCTGGAAACAAATGTATTTTTACATTTAAATTCAAATTATTATTGACTTAGTGATGCTTGCTTCAGAAGGAAATTGAAGTAGATCTTTTAAATGTCTATCTTCCAATCTGTCTCTAATAGAATGATCGTTATTCCTGGAATTGAATCATATAACCACTCAAAACTCCCAGATACTTATCTACCACATTTAAAAAACATTATTTTTTAACTTTCCTATTCGAAAAAAAAGGAAATATCCTTTACGTATAGTTCAACAGACTTTCCAGTAAAAGTATGCTAAAAAATAAAGTGTGTAATATTTCAATTTGCTTGAATATATAAAAGCTTTTCCAAAAATAAGTTTTAAAAAAACCTTTCAGAAAATTATTAGACATTCACATAAGCTTACTATTTCAATTTTTGCTTTGAGTTTATCAAAGCTTTATTTTAAGATTCTCCTTTAAAATATTCTTTAAGATGTTGGCGGCGCCTGGGTGGCTCAGTTGGTTAAGCCACTGCCTTCGGCTCAGGTCATGATCCCGGAGACCCGGGATCGAGCCCCACATCGGGCTTCCTGCTCGGCGGGAAGCCTGCTTCTCCCTCTCTCAATCCCCCTGCTCGTGTTCCCTCTCTAGCTGTGTTTCTCTCTGTCAAATAAATAAAATCTTTAAAAAAAA